>JAOTQR010000016.1:59078-74272 GCA_025774065.1 Solanum ossicruentum | reverse complement strand
TGCCGAAATTTCGGTAGAATTCTAGGCTGTGATTATAAAGAAATTCGACTTAATAGGTGATTACGTGTCCCTATCGGGCACTGGTCACGACCCCAGGGAGGGGTGTGACAGACTCCCTTAGATGTTGCCAAGATAAAGAGCCCAGGGAAGTGTCTAGTAGTTTACAAGATTGCTAGGGACAGATCGAAAATGAGTTCTAAGGCACAAAACATATTACACAAGGCTTAGCGGTGCATGAAGAAGTATGCTGACCAAGACAAACACCCATTGGAGTGTGAGTGACCAGGTGTCGCTTTACTCCACAGATGTGGAAAGATTATATGTTAGACCAGATATAGGGGACTAATCCCTAAGTATAATGGACCATTTGAAGTTGTTCAAAAAGTTAGCAAGGTTGCTTATAGGTTAAAGGTGCCAAAAAGGTTGAAGATTCACCCAACCTTCCATGTTAATTTCTTGAAATCTTATTTTGTAGATGTTACTGATCCAAGCAGGAACAAGGTGAAGAGGGCTCCTCTTTCAATACCAACTCAGTTTGATGCTGACCTTGAAGAGATACTAGATCATAGAGTTGTCGGCAAAAGCAAGAAAAACACTAACATAAAATTCTTGGTAAATTGGAAGGGAAAATCGGTTGCAGATGCTATGTAGGGGAAGGCAAAAGACATATGGCAGTTTGATGACCAAATTAAGGACTATCTCAAAATAGTCTCAGTGAGCACATCGAGTTCAAGAGGTGGGGGTGGTTTATCAGATCTCCATTCTAACTAAGCGATATTGACACGAATATGACAAGGAGTTCTATATTGTCCTTGGCATGTATATGGCATAGCAATATAGTATGGTAGTGCGGCTAAGTGTTAGTAGTGCAGCAAAGTGTTAAAGATACTTGGGTGTAAGCAAGGTAGCTCAAAACCAATGACCAAGGATATGGAATGATGGCTTAGCAGACTGGGCACAAGGCAAGGCAGGGCAAGGCAAGACAAAAGCAAGGCAGTTGCATCGATAAGACAAGGCAAGGTAGCTTGTTGCTTGACCAGACTAAGTCTTGGCAAGGGCAAGTGTGTTGGCTTGACAAAGCAAGGTTGTGGGACTTGACATTGGCAAGACAATGTTGATTCAAGTGTTGACACAATGCAGGCAAAAAGGCAGAAATAACACAAAATGTTGGAAGGCAGCATAAACATTCTAAGTGTTGGGTAGGTGCAAATTCTCCTAAGGCATGGAAAGGCATGTGTGTGGCACATGTGTGGCTTTATTTGAATTTGAAATTTGTAATAGCTATTAGAATTTGACTGTTGCAAAGTTGGTTTATATCTGATAAAGTTTATGATAGGGTCATGTGCCAAGCACATGGACAGTTGTAACTGCCTTGTGCAAAAATTATTTATTGTGACCACAAATTTGTCTAAGGAAGAAGAGAGTGTTCTGTTCCTTAAACAAATTCGTGAAGTCTTTTTCTTTACTGTTTTGATATCAATAAAAGGTTGAGAAGAATTCCTATAAGTATTCCAAGTGTTCAAATGTTGGTACGTTGTCTAAAATGAAAACATTCTAAATACTAAAATAGAATGGTGTTGTGTGTGGGACTAAATTTTGTGAGTATGGCAAAAAAAAGAAAGGAAAACTCAGATTAAAGCAAATTATTTACATCCATATACCCTTTTGCATTTTTATGCCCCATACTATTTAAACTCACCCCACCTAATATTAAAATTCGTCCGCTAACGTCATGCTAATGTCAATACCCACCTTGTATGATATACCAATAGGGTATACATATACCAACAAAGTATCACAGAGGATTAAGCTCAGTCCTATATGATACCGATATGGTATCAATATACCGATAGAGTATCACAAAGAATATATTTTCTACTATTTTAGAATTTAATAAATAAGTTTATAATTTTAATAATTTTCTATTAATTAATTTATATATAGGATATCAATTTACCAACGAAGTATCACAAGAATATATTTTCTACTAATTTAGAGTTTAATAAATTATATTATAACTTTAATAATTTTCTAGTTCTATATGATACCAATATGGTATAAATATAACGATGGAGTATCACAACGAATATATTTTCTACTAATTTAGAGTTTAATAATTTTTTTATTTGTTTCTTAAAAAAACATAATCATATATGATACAAATTGGGTACTACTAAACCGCTAGAGTATTACAAAGGATTAAACTCGTTCTATATAATACTGGTATAGTATATATATATACCGCTGAAATATATTTCATAGTATTTATGTTGATATCAGCATGACGTCAGAGTGAAATAAAATAAGATAAGTGGGATAAGAAAGTAAATAATTTAGGTCATGAGTCTATCAAGGATAAATAAACTCAAATTAACTCTATTTCGTGTACTTTTCCAAAAATAAATATCACTCGAATCAAATCCAATTCAAAGAAAACAGCAAGTTAGACGGTTGAGTTAATTAAGGGTGACAAAAATGTCTTGAAAGTTGAAAAGAGTAACAAGAGTTTTATTATTGGGGGTAAATGACTTGCTTAATAATTAATGAGCTTTGACTGTTTTTTCAAGAAGTCCTTAAGTTTTTTTTTACACTTTGACCATAACACATCAAAATTACTTTATTTATTATTTAATATGGTTTAGATAATAATTAACATTCAAATTACTCAATTGATGTTGATTACGCGTTTAGTTGATCGATTTATTTTCTGTTGTGAATAAATTACTATATAACTATACAAAATCGCAACCAAAATCAACTCTAAGTACTATAATACATCAAAATTTCTTTATTCATCATTTAATTCAATAATTTGCTAAAATTTTATCAACAACTTCAACTATTGCTAAATCAAACAACTCACTTGTTGAGAATTTTCTTCAATAACTTCAACAATTGTTAAATCAGACAACTCACTTGCTGAGAATTTTCTTCATCAACTTCAACAATTGTTAAATCAGACAACTCACTTGCTGAAAATTTTCTCCAGCAACTACAACAATTGTTGTTGAGGGCTATCCACTTGCTAAAATTATTTTCAGCAACTACAACAATTGTTATATTACATATTCCACTTGCTAATATAAGCGACCTACTACTTGTTAAGTTATTTTTAAGCAATTGCAACAATTGATGTCCGAGGCTAATTACTTGCTAAAATTAATTTTAGCAATTACAACAATTTCTGAACTGCACATTCTACTTGTATATATATTTTTAAGTAATTATTGTGTAAGGATATCCACTTGCTAATTTGTTTTAGCAATTACAATAATTGCTAAATCAAACAACCTACTTTCTAAGATTTGTTTTTTCAAAATAAATTTATTTACTTCAACGCTCATTTTATTATGCAAATAAATTGACAATTGTTAAAAAATTTAAAATTGCTAAACTCAGCCCAAACCCATCCCAAAGATTCGGCCCACCTGATATGCATTAATATTAAGAAAGCACCTTTGAATTTTTTCCACCATCATTTCAGTCAGTCAGTCCATCAATCAGAGCCATGGCAAGTCAAACACCCCTCATATGCTTTGGAATACCTCATAATCGTAATTTTCATTTATCTTAATATCCGTACATGATTTCGAAAATTCAACTTTATATTCTTGATTCGGGGGGAAAATTAAATGGGAAATGGGTATAACCCATATTTACAAGAACCGTAGTGAAAAATAATTTTCGCTAATTTTTTTATTTTCAGTGCCTGTTAGCGCCCAAGCCGCGATGCGCCTGGGGCACGGACTAGTGTAGATTGAACTCCACATCTGGTTTGTGTCGCACTTAGGATGCAGACCAGTGTAAAATTTTGCTTGGTTTTCTTATTTCGTCCAAGGGCATTGGGGTAATAGCCTCATGCCCATATAAATGTGAAATCTTTCATACTTAGCCATTTTCAACTCTACAACTCATAAAACCCTCTCTAAAATCTCTCCAAGACATTATCAAATCTCTCATTCAAATTCAAGGATTCCAAGCTCAATTTTGGAACTCAAGAACCCATCTCAAGCTTCAAGTCTCATTAAATTTCATTTCGAGAAATTCAAGCTTTGAGGTATGTGGGTCTTCATCCATGGGTCCTTTCACCTATGGAGTCCAACCTTCCCTTTTTATAAAAATTGCATAATTTCAAGTTGTATTACTTATGGGTATCTTTTATTATTAAATATGAACATAAATTTTGTTGGGTTTTTATCAAGTATTGATTGAATATGCATGAATGTCTACCTTGAACTTATTCCATGAGTTGATTTATGTCTGTTGAGGCTATGCATGATTTGAGCTATGAAAACTATCAACTATGATGAACTTTTGATATGCGTTTCATGATACCCAAATTAGGGGCTTTACTACAATACTAGTGGGTTGATTTTGAATTGATTTTACTCTTCTTGTTTACTCTTGAGTTGCATGATTTTGAATAAGTATCAAGAGCCCACCATGTGTTTGATAAAATTACATAACAAAAATTCTCAAGTCGTTTACATGATTTACTAGTCAAGTGATTTTATGATGATTAAGGGCTTTCAATCATATATTTAATTCATAAAAAGTATCCATGATTTTCAAGTAACAAGTTGTGGCTTATTTCAAGATTTTTACCTCTTGTGAGCCATTCATGTCAAGGAAAGGGATCATGTATGATTACTATTTATTCTCATGTTCAAGTTAAGCTCACTAGTAGAGGTCAAGCATGTGAATGAGCTACTCATGTCATGTTATCATGTCCCTTACAAGTTATTAATTTTATGATAACTCAAGTATTTCATGGGATTTGACTTAGCACCGATCAAGGCTTAAGCTGGGGGCTCGACCCAAGAGTCCTTATATAAAGTTTTTAGTCTCTATACTATGTGTCACCATAGAATTATTTATTACCCTTGCTATACTAGTGGATCTATCTAGTGCACATTATCATGTTTATCATGTTTGGTTTGCCATAGCAAGTAGACGACATTTCGCCGGGGGGTGTCATGCCCGATCACCTGAACCGAGGGGGTGTGATGCCTTGGATTCCAAGTTGTAGCTGCTTGGTCTATGACGGTTGAGGTCTCTTCCCATATATGTATGATATATATTATGCAAGATGAATGTCTTACAAGAATATTTTATTACAAATATTGATCATGCATGTCATATTGAGACTATATATCCATTGATTATGATTATGCATTTTGAATATATTAACTTATGTCTTTGTTGCATTGCACCCTGCATACTTAGTACATTGAAACATGTTAACACATACTTTATGCCTACATGATATACTAGGTAGGGACTGGCACTTCTTTTGATCCTCCTCCTCCACAGGGCTAGTACGATGCTTTGAAGAATGCTTTGGTGAGTCCTCAATTTCGAGGATAATATCTTTGTTATTCATGTTATGTTAAGACTTCTTTTATGTTGAAAACTTGCTATCATGAGGGTGAGCTCGGGAAGTGTCTTGGCCCCAGTTTCACTATAAAGTAGAGGTGTTGTTGGATACTAAATGTGTATTTGTTTATGAGTTTGACTCATTTTATGTTTCTATGATTATGAGAGGCCTCCCTTAGTCCCGCTTCCCATTTTATACTTGACTCTTGTTGATGTTTATTTTACTTCCGCAACCAAGGATGTGTGTATGTTACAATCAAGAGGCTTGTTTAGGTTATATTCGGACTTCTTATTCGTCGTGTCATATCTAGGCCCTAGGCTTGGGTCGTAGCAAGCTTGGTATTAGAGCACTAGGTAACTAATGGTCCTCAGAAATCCAACATATCATGTTGATTTGAGTCTTATTCATGCTTGTGAAACCTGCACAACTATGAATGGGAGGCTATGAGGTGTTTTAGGAAACGTTTCACTTCTTCATAATCTATGTAGTGCGGTAGAGCTAAGTCCCTTATGGCTTATTACTGATTTCTAATAATTACATTTCAGAATATGTCTCAAGCTATTCAGAATGGTGGACAGGGCGGTAACCATTTCTCACTTGAGGGTCAACTTCCCAATGGTGACATATCAAATGTGGGATTCACAATGCTCTATGGCTATTGGCCAAGGTTGTAACTGCTCAACTCAACCAATCAATGGGTACCCCTGAGACCTAAATGATAAGAGAGGGGAGATAAAGGCCAAGAGAGCCCGAGTTAAGGGTGTTTTATCTTCTATACTACCGGTGCCTAAATACAAAGAGGAAAAGATCCATTTCGTCATTTGTCAAGGGTGTGGCAAGAAGCATCTAGGGAAGTGGTTTGCGGACACAGAGGGTTGTTTCAAGTGTAGCAGTATTGGGCATAAGATGATACATTGCCTGGTGGCCTCAAAAGAAGGGAGAAGAAGGGGTTAATTTGAAAGTAGGCTTTCATTTGGGTGTATAGCTCAGTTGGTAGAGCATTGGTCCTTTAACCTAATGGTCGCAGGTTCAAGTCCTGCTATACCCAAACCTACCTTACACTCTACTATGAATAAGGATGAATAGTAGCCTTCAAAGATGACTCTTTGTCCTTTCGACTCGCTTCGCGACTTCGCCCTTTAAGTGACAAGGGGGTGAGGTAATCGATAAGCCTCTCCTTATTCATTCTATAGGGCGGGGCTGTGGACCAACAATCCAGCAAAAGGGCCAGCTCGTCACCTTGCTCCTCTCCTTACAGTCAAGTGGTTTTCAGGCTAAGCCCCATGGCAATAGTGGAGCGACCCATCCAAGGTGCCCAAAATGTGGGAGAAATCATAGTGGCACATGTTAGAGGAACACGGGTGCATGCTTTTGGTGTGGCAAGATAGGCCACAAGATGGTTGATTGTCGCCATGCTCAAAACAAGGGTAGAGATAGTTATCTTCAAGGTCAAGGTTCTAATGTGAGTCATAGGGCATAAGGTGGTGCCAATGGTATTGGTGTTCAAGCTTCTCCTATGTTCCAAAAGTGTGGATGGTACCATCTGGGAGATTGTTTGGTCGGTTTGAGTGCAGTTTTGAGTGTGGCTCAAAAGATCATAAGTCGAGACATTGTTAATGGGTTACTAAGAATTATGAGGGTGACTATCGACGTTCTTCAACCATACCCCTCTAGGCGTCACTAGCCTAGGCGTGGTACTTCTCCAGTGTGTTAAAGGTTTCTGATTTTAATATTTATACATTGATAGATCCAGGTGCCACACTTTCTTTTTCATTACCTTTTTGTTGCCAAAAAGCTTCATGTGTATCTCGAATTATTGTGTGAACCTTATGAAGTGTATATCCCTACTTGTCAGTCCATTGTTGCTAAAAGAGTCTACAGAAATTGTCCCGTGTATACATTGAATAATGTTTTTCCTTGTGATTTTGTTGAATTTGACATGGTGGATTTTGATATTATTCTTGGGATAAATTGGTTACATACATACCCATAAAGTGAAATTTCAATTCTTTAATGAACTTATTCTTTAGTGGGAAGTTGCAATGTAGTGGTCAAGGGTAGATTCATTTCTTGTCTAAAGCACAAGAGATGATTTATAAGGGTTGCATTTACCATCTTGTGAGGGTTAGAGATGCGGAGTCTAAAGTCCTTCCTATTGAGTCAGATCTGGTGGTCAATAAGTTTCTTGATGTCTTTTGTAATGAGCTTCCTGGTGTTCCTCCTAAAAGGAAAATAGACTTTAGTATAGACCTCCTTCCTAGTACACAACCCATTTTTATTCCCCCTCACCGTATGGCCCCGATGGAGTTAAAGGAGTTGAAGTATCAATTGAGGGATTTGTTGGAGAAGGGTTTCATAAGGCCTAGCAAGTCACCTTAGGGTGCACCAGTATTGTTTGTAAAGAAAAAAGATGGTTCCTTTAGAATGTGTATTGGTTACCAGCAACTTAATAGGATCACCATAAAGAACAAGTACCCTCTACCAAGGATTGATGACAAGTACAAAGGGCTAGTCATTTTATAAGATTGATCTTTAGTCCGGATACCACCAAGTGAGAGTGAGGGAGTGTGATATTCCCAAGACGACTTTTCTAACTAGGTATGGGCACTTTGAATTTGCGGTTATGTCTTTTGGGTTGGCTAATGCACAAGCTATATTTATGGATCTCATGAATAGGGTCTTTAGCGGGTTACTATCGGTGATTTGTGAATGGGTTCTCTTCTTTTGCTTTCCTATGACTAGATTGACTCAAAAGAAGGCTAAGTTTGTGTTGACCGATGAGACTGAAAAGAGCTTCCAAACCTTGAAAGATAAGCTTGTGTCCGCTCATATTTTATCTCTACCGGAAGGGCTAGAAGGTTTTATTATGTATTGTGATGCCTCCCAAATTGGTTTGGGTTGTGTGTTGATGCAAAATGGTAAGATAATAGCCTATGCTTCTAGGAAACTTAAAATGCATGAAAAGAATTATCCTACTCATGATCTTGAATTGGTCATTGTGGTATTTGCTTTGAACATTTGGCGTCATTATTTGTATGGAGTGCATGTTGATGTGTTTATCGATCATAAGAGTCTTCTATATATGTTCACTCAAAAAGATTTTAACTTGAGGCAAAGAAGGTGGTTCGAACTTCTTAAAGATTATGATATGAGTGTGCATTATCATCCCGTAAGGCTAATATGATGGCCGATGCTTTGAGTAGGTTGTTCATGGGTAGCCTAGCACAGGTTGATGATGGTGGAAAAAGGGTGGCTAGGGAGGTCTATGGGTTGACTAGGATGGGAGTTAGGTTAGAAGAGGTTGATAATGGTGGTGTTGTGGTAGTTGATGGCTCTAAATCTTCATTGGTCGAAGAGGTGAAAGTTAAGCAAGATCTTGACCCCGCTTTTTTAGAATTGAAGGCATTGGTAAAAGATGGTAAGGTAGAGGTTTTTTATCAAGGGGGAGATGGTGTCTTTAGATACCAAGGTAGGCTATGTCTGCCTTGGGTCGATGGCTTGAGAAAAAGATTCTTGATGAGGCTCATGGTTTTTTTTACTTTATTCACCCCGAGTCTATTAAGATGTATTGAGATTTGAGAGAGGTGTATTGGTAGGGAGGTATGAAGAGGGACATCGCCAAATTTGTTTTCGGTTGCCATAGTTGCCAACAAGTCAAAGCCGAATATCAAAGGCCGGTGGCCTAGCCCAAGAAATAGAGATTCCTACTTGGAAGTGGGAAGAGATCAATATGGATTTTGTGGTTGGGTTGCGTAAGGCTAGGAGGGGTTTTGATTACATTTGGGTTGTGGTTGATAGGATAACAAAATCGGCTCATTTTCTACTGGTTAAGACTACATATGGGGTTGAAGATTATGCTAGATTGTACATTCATGAGTTGGTGAGATTGCATTGGGTACCCTTATCTATCATATCGGATCGTGGTGTTCAATTTACTTTACATTTTTGGAGGTCCTTTCAAAAGGGTCTTGGTACAAAAGTTGAACTTAGTACAATCTTTCACCCTCAAATGGATAGCCAAGCCGAAAGAACTATACAGACACTTGAGGATATGCTTAGGGCTTGTGAATTGGAGCTCAAGGGTAGTTGGGATGATCATCTTCCATTGATTGAATTTGCCTATAACAATAGCTATCATTCTAGCATCAGTATGGCCCCTTTTGAAGCTCCCTATGGTAGACGTAGATCACTACTCGGGTGGTTTGAGGTTGGAGAGGTGGTTTTGTTGGTACCAGATTTAGCTATGGAGGCTCTTGAAAGGTTAGGATAATTAAAGAAAGGTTGAAGACAGCCAAAGTCACTAAAAGTCCACTGCTAATGTGAGGAGAAGGGATCTTGAATTCAAAGTTGGTGATTAGGTTTATTTGAAGGATTCACCCATGAAGGGTGTGATTTATTTTGGTAAGAAGGGTAAGTTAAGCCCTAGATATGTGGGTCCTTATAGGGTAGTGAGGAGGATCGGTAAGGTAGCTTATGAGTTTGAATTGCCTAGTGAGATGGATTTTGTTCATCCGGTCTTTCATGTATCCATGTTGAGGAAATGTGTGGGAGACCCTAATGCTATTATGCCTCTTGATGTTGTGGGTGTTTTTGAAGACAACCTGGCTTATGAAGAGGTTCTGGTTCAAATTTTGGATAGACAAGTGAAGAGGTTGAGGAACAAGGATGTGTCTTCCGTTAAGGTCCTTTGGAGGAATCAACAAGTTGAAAGTGCTACTAGGGAGGCGGAACCGGACATTGCAAAAGCGATATCCTTATCTATTCCACTCTACTCAAGCCTAAGGTATTAATCTAATTCCCCTATGTGATTTCAAGTTTAAGTTCAGCCCATGACATTTGCATGCATTCATGTTTAACAAGTTCAGGATAATTTCACACTTATGTTGAGAATTTTAAAATGATGTTTAAGTGCATTATTGCATCCTTATGTGGGATGAAGTTGTCATGTTTACGTCTCTCATATATGTTTCATTGACATTTGGGAATGAATGTTCCCAAGGGGGAGATATTAAAACAACCCCAAAAAGTGCCCAAAAATGTACCCGAAAATGGCCGAAATTGTAGTTTCCATATAACTCCAAATCTGTGGGTGCTATCGAAAATCTAACTTCACATTCTTGTTCAGGGGGTCAAATTGAGTGGGAGACGGGTCTAGCCCCAATTTTAGAGCAACCGTATCAACAACAACAACAACAACAATATTACCCCATTGCCTCAAATGCTCCCGCCTATTGTGGGGTAGGGGGCTCAAATGTACGCAGCCTGTCCTCTATGTTTAAAACATAGATCGACTGTGTACGCAGCCTGTCCCCTATGTTTAAAACATATATCGACTGTTTCCGGATTACCCATGATAAGCGTCGAAAGTTGCATTGACTAACTGCTACTTCACAATTGAAAGAAGCGCAGAAAGTTTAAAGAGCCATTTTGCTTTATTCCATCATACCCCAAAGCCAAAAAATAGTAAATCTTTGGTTCCATCTGGCTGTGGAAGAATTTAGAGAAACTGTATCATAATTCGAAAATCACAAAAATGCGATATCCAGTGACGATCCGCGTGACGCACCAAGTGTGCACTACTGTGTATTTTTGGCTGCCAATTTCTATCTCGGCTTTTGGGTCTTGGGCCTAAGTGTTCCCATGTGTGAAAATATACATATATACTTAGTCATATTTCACCGTCATATCATTCAAGACATTCCCCAATACTCACTCAAACACTTAGACTCATATTTCACCCTAAACCTCAAGTCCCAAAACTCATCCGGATCTAAGGATATCACTCAAGCTTCAAGGCTCCATCTCCAATCTTCATCAAGTTATTCCAAGTCAGGGTATGCGGGTTTCAACCATTGGGTCCTTTCACCCATGGTGCCCAAGCTTCCATTTCATCTAATTTATATGCCTTTAAGTTGATTTTATATATGGGTCTATTAATATGAATTTGACTATGAACTATGTTGGGGTTTTTGGTAAAAGTGTGACTATTTTAGCATATATGAGTTATGAATCTTGGATCTAACTTGAGATTTGATGAAGGGTTTTGATGTATATTGTATGATGGTGTTATCAAGTATTAGTGGGATGATTTACTTCAAGATTTATTACGTGATTTCACTCTTTAATTGCATGGTCTTACACTAGCATTGCACACCCACCAAGTGTTTGATAAAATGTCTGGATTATGATTCTTGAATTATTGAAGCTCTAATGCTTGGCATATGAGATATATGACTTTATAATGATGAAAGTATGTTGTCTATATGTTAATTTCATGATGAACTTCCATACTATTGTGAGTTGACCAAGCCTAGCTTGGGGGGTTGTAGGCTCGGGTAACCATATCGAGGGGTTTGTACCTTGGTTTCCTAGTACGGAGGGTACTAAGCCTGGCCCATATAACCATATTGAGGGGTTGGTACCTTAGTTGCCTAGTACGATGGGAAGTAGGCCCGTATAACCATATTGAAGGGTTGGTACCTCATCAACTATGTTGAAAGCTTTGTACCTCATTCGCCTCTCCAAGGGGATGGTAGGCCTTGGATATTCTATATTGATGATCACTTGCTACACATGTATTTTCGTTCTATATAAGCATGATTTACTTCAAGCATCCTTCATATATGTCAAATTGTTACTATGCTTTCTATTGCCTATGATATTGCATTTTGCCTATGCTGCCTACCTATTGTTGCATTGCATCTTACATACTTAGTACATTCAAACGTACTAATGCATACTCTATGCCTATATGATGTTAACATGTAGGAACTAGAGCCCCACTAGATCATCGACCTCCATGTGGCTAGTACATCTTCTCTTAAGCTAGTTGGTGAGTCCTCCATTTTGGGGACAATGTCTACGTTCTTATGCTATGTATTACAACTTTCTTTCTTTATTGTATATTTTGACTATGAGGGTGAGCCCAGTTGCTTGTCTTGACCCCCGCTAAGTATCTAAGTTTTAGAGATGTTGTAGGACATGTTTGTGTTATGCTATGAACTTTTGACTCTCTCTTCACTCTTGATGTTGATGATATCAAAAGTTGTCTCTTAGCCCCCGTTTATCCTTATTTACAATCTACTTTTTGTATTGTATCGCTTTTGCAACTAAGGATGTGCGATGATATATTAAAAGTCTTGCTTGAGGCCCCTTTGGGTTCCCTACACTGTGTCACGTCAAGGCTCTAGGCTTGGGTCATGACAGGGACGAACATCTTCCACTTATTGAGTTTGCTTACAACAATAGCTACCACTCAAGCATTGGCGTAAATCCCTTTGAAGCTTTACAGGTAGGCATTGTAGATCCCGGGTTGGGTAGTTTGATATGGGGGAGATGGCTTTAGTAGGCCCGAATTTGGTTATGGAGGCCTTGGAAAGATGAGGTTGATAAGAGAGAGATTGAAGATGGCCCAAAGTAGACAAAATTTCTAGTCCGATGTGAGAAGAAAAGATCTTGAGTTTAAGATTGGTGTGTGGTCCAATTTGTCAAGAAAGGGAAATTGAGCCCAAGGTTTATGGGTCATTATAAGTTTTGAGGATAGTTGGTAACGTTGCCTAAGAATTAGAGTTGCCTATGGATATGAACATGATTCATCCGGTCTTCCAAGTGTTGATGTTGAGGAAGTGTGTGGGTTACCTAAGTGTTATAGTGACCTTAGAGGTTGTGGGTGTTGTGGGCAATAATTTGACCTATGAGGAGGTCCCGGTGGAGATATTGGATAGGCAACTAAAAAATTAAGGAATAAAGATGTAGCATCTATCAAGGTCCTTTGGAGGAATCAACAAGTTGAAAGTGTCACATGGGAAGTAGAGGTGGACATGAAAAGAGAGATTCATATCTCTTCCACTCTGCTCAAGCTGAAGGTAATAACTTAAGTCCCATCTATGATTTCATGTCTTAAGCTTCAGCCCTGTGTCATTTTTCATGCATTCATGCTTATGGTAACAAATTTATTTTTTTGACATCATGTTAAGACTTTTTAAAAATGATGTTTAAGTATATTTGTCGCATTTATGTCGAGATGAAATCTACAAAATTGTTTCTCTTACGCATACTTCTTTAACATTCAGGGACGAATGTTCCCAAGGGGGAGATATTAAAATACCCTTCATGTACTTCGAAATGCCAAATAATCGTAATATCCATATATCTTACAATTCGTGTGTGATTTTGAAAATGCACATTCATATTCTTGATCAGGGGTAAAATTGAATAGGAAATGAGTATAATTCGAATTTTAGAAGACCTATAGCAAAAAATAATCTTCACTAATTATCGATTTCTAGTGTTTGTCTGTGCCCAGGTCGCGACGCGCCTGGGGTGCGGACTAGTGTAGATTAAACTCCGCATCAAGCCTAGAGCACGGACCAGTGTAAAATTTTCCTTGGTTTTCTTATATCATCCAAGGGCATTGGGATAATAGCCTCATGCCCATTTAAAAGTGAAATCTATACTTAGCCATTTTTCAACTCTACAACTCACAAAACCTTCTCTAAAGACATCATCAAATCTTTCATCCAAATTAGAGGATTTCAAGCTCAATTTTGGAACTCAAGAACTCATCTCTTGCTTCAAATCTCATTCAAATTCATTTAGAGAAATTCAAGCTTAAAGGTATGTGGGTCTTCATCCATGGGTCTTTTCACCAATGGAGCCCAACCTTCTTTTTTTATGAAAATTGCATGATTTCAACTTGTATTACTTATGTGTATCTTTTATTATGAAATATGAACATAAATTATGTTAGATTTTTGTCAAGTATTGATTGAATATGCATGAATGTCTACTTTAAACCTATTCCATAAGTTGATTTATGTCTATTGAGACTATGCATGATTTGAGCTATGAAAACTATGTACTATGATGAACTTTTGATATGAATTTCATGATACCCAAATTAGGGGTTTTACTACAATATTGATGGGTTAATTTTGAATTGATTACTCTTCTTGTTTACTCCTAAGTTGCATGATTTTGAGCCAGTATCAAAATCTCACCATGTGTTTGATAAAATTACATGACAAGAATTCTCAAGTTGTTTACATGATTTACAAGGCAAGTGACTTCATGATGATTAAGGACATTCAAGCATATATTTAATTCATGAAAAGTATCCATGACTTTCAAGTAACAAGTTGTGCCCTATTTCAAGACTTTTACCTCTTGTGAGCCATTCATGTTAAAGCAAGGGTTCATGTGTGATTATTATCTACTCTAATGTTCAAGTTAGGCTCACTAATAATGGTCAAGCATGTTTATGAGCTACTCAAGTCATGTTATCATGTCTCTTACAAGTTATTAGTTTTATAATAATTTCAAGTATCCCGTGGGATTTGACTTTGAAACGACCCCAAAAAGTGCCCGAAAATATGCCTCAAAAATTGCCATAATCTTAATCTCCCTATATCTCAAAATCCATGCGTGATATCGAAAATTTGACTTCATATTCGTGATCAGGGGGCAAAATAGAGCAAAAAATAGGTCTAACCCCGATTTTAGAGCAACCGTATCAAATTTCATTTTCCACACTTTACATATTCCAGTAACAATCCATGCCCTGGCACGACGCAGCTAGGACGGGGAGCAGTGTTAATTTTGACCAGTTTTTGTTGTTCGGTCCAATGCCTTTGGGTCTTGGGCCTAAGTCTTCCTATGCATAAAAAAACCTATACTTAGTCATTTTTCAACCTTATATCATACAAGACATTCCCCAAAACCTTCTCAAATACTTGGTGTTATGCCGAAAAATGACCGACTTTAAAGAAAATATTAAAAATTTGAAAATTGTTCGAGAATCAATCTAAACTCAATTAAT
>JAOTQR010000016.1:22750-48349 GCA_025774065.1 Solanum ossicruentum | reverse complement strand
ACTAACGCTTCCACGCCACTTAGGGGATCCAATATACCAAGCTTGAAGCGTCAAATAATCGAAAACTCGAAAAAAATTAAATTTTTTTTCTTCTGCTACAGTAACCCGAGAGGGGTTCTTCAATCAGTTTTTTTTTCTTGGCTGCTCCAAATTTTTTCTAAGTGTGAAGACTCTATTATCTTGCACACAAGATATATATACATATGTATAAGCAAAGTTCTCCACTTGCACCAATCAAACTAAGCCACCCATATGACCCCATGGCAACTTTAATTCATAAGGACTACACTTAAAAGAAAATTTACGTTAGGTCCCAAACTTTGCCAAATTGAACCAATTAAGGACTTACGGGTTCTAACTTACGGGTTCTAACATAACTAATACATAGATTAGTTATTTATGGATTCAAAAATTCTATTAAACATAGTATTAACTAATACCATATATAATACATGAATTATTTCTCCTAATACCTTCTACTAGACGACCACTAAAGGTTAAAATAATCAATGCTTTAAGATATGCTCAGATAAATGTAACTTAATAAAAATAATATTATTTACTCCTTGGGGAGTTTTTTTAACCGACAATCATCACTTATGAGATATAATGATAATACAATGAAGCGTTGTCATTACCACAAGCACTCCATACCTTGTCAGGTGAAGGAAGATCACACCAATGGTCAATAATAACAAAGTCTCTAACAAAGTCTTCTTTCCTTTGGACATTTTATTCTTTAGATTTATGTAAAATTTTTAGATTACTTTCCATTACTAATTGTTAATATTTGAATAAAACTCACTAGGTTTGCCTAATGGACAGAGGTATATGTGCCCTGACGACTTCTAGCCTTTGGATAATGTTCCGATATCCTTAATGGAAAAAACATGAGAAGCAATGAGGAAACTATAATTTTTATCCTATTATGTTTGGTATGACAGAAGTAATTTTTTGTTGGAAAAATATTTGAGTGGCTGTAAGATAAATATCGATAGCATGCGCTATTACATATGAATAATAATATTAGCGAATTAAATTTATAAATCCTTTGAGTATTAAATATGACTTTAAATTATATGCACGGTTAGTGTACAAGATTTTTTACATCATCAAATAACTTTAAAGATAATTACCATAATTTTTTAAGTAATATTTACTTCTTTTCAAAAGAATATGATTATGAGTTTAGATTTTAAAAAAATAATTTGAATCCTAATTATAGTGTAATCCAAATTCCTTCCTAATTTTAGACCATTTTCTTTCATAGACCTCCACACACACTCTCTCTTTATCGTACATATTACTATGACAATGGTAAAACGACGATGTTGCGGTACTTGTCTTTTCTTTTTATTTTTGTCATTTTTTTTAAAATTATTTTGTTCATCTTTCATTTTATTTCAAGAAAATTGAATTTATGACATGCATATTTATAATAATAATTATTATAATATAATTGATGTGTAATCAAAAAAAGATTTGAAAGAGATAAAAGATATAGAAAATTATTCAAGAAATTTTTCGTGTTCAATGAAACATATATCAATAAAAAAATAAAGCAAACACTCCAAAAACACTTAATTTTGTGAAAAGTACCAATAAATCTTTGAATCAATAAAAAAATAAAAAATTATCTGACAAAGCTAGCTTTGATTATAGACGATATAAAAATGCAATTCTTATTAATTAAAAAAATGCACAAAAGTATATATGAGTACATATGGTTGTAGAATCATTAAGAAGAAAGTTAGATTGTGGTGAAAGTTAGATTGTAGTGAAGGAAAAATAAATGAGTATATATGGTTGTAGAATCATTAAGAAGAAAGTTAGATTGTATTGAAGGAAAAATAAATGAGTATATATGGTTGTAGAATCATTAAGAAGAAAGTTAGATTGTGGTGAAAGAAGTCAATGAAAAAATATAGCTGAACTATTTTTTAAGAGGAACGCATGGGGTGAAATGGAGAGAAATAGAGAAGAAAGAAAAAAATAATAGTAATTGTCTTTTGTTTTTTAAAATATAAATAAATAAGAATTACAAAGAAATACTACTTGATAACGTGCAATAGCAGGTCAATTTACCTGATGGTGTAAGTATCTTGAACACTGATGGTGCACTAAAATTAAACTCAATATGTATATGAAAAGATTTGACCAAATTTAAAATTTGACTTTACTTGATTTTAAATAAATTTTACAAAAAAAAAACAAATAAAATGGATAACTACTAAATTATTAATAAAATCTATATCTATATATATAATAAAGGAGAGTAGTTTGCAATGTGGTTAAGCCAAGTGACAAACTATTTAAAAGCCCTGAAGAATTTTAGGAAACAAAATTAATAAATATGGTAATAAAATCTTTTAATAAAGAGATTAAAAATAATTGAAATAGCAAATACATTAGAGTTTTAAAAATAAAAGTAAAAAAAAGAAAAGAAAAATAAGAAAATACATTTTCTCACATTTTTTTTCAAATTAAATATTACCATGCATATATTTTGTAAGGACCCGAACGTTGTACGACCTTGTTGGAGAATGAAAATTTCGATTTCGGGAAGTTTTGAACCAAGGGGACACTCCGTGAGACTCTCACGGTCCATGTGAGGTCACTAGGCCCGTGTGAGCCTTTATTAAGTGGTTGGCCTTGTGAGGTTGTTTGGCTCTTAAACGTGAAGTTTCAAACTAAGGCACGCTACACATGGACCCCTCACGACTCGTATGACACCTCACAGACCGTATGATGGGCTGGGTGGTGGCCCTTGTTTGAAAATTCACAATTTTGGGACTAAGTCAAGTCACACAACCAAGTACGTCGCCCGTGTAAGGTGACACAGCCCATGAGGCCTCCCATATGGCTTCTGGACTAAAATTTTTCTAAGTATGGAATCACTGTCTCGTAATTTGGTCGTGGAAAAATTTTCTAAGTGAGGTGATATGGGCACCTACACGGTGTGTGGCCCTTCCTTGAGAATGATTTTGTTGGAAAAAAATTCTAAGTATGGTATTACTGTTTCAGACCTTTGTCAAGTGAAAATTATTCTAAGTATTAGTTAACAGACAAGTATACGGTCCGTGTGATGAGTCACATACCATTCCTCCCTTGAAGCGATGACCTTCAACTTTTTAACTCGTTTCATTAATGACGTTTTAATAATTATGGTGTATTCTAATGGTCTCTTATGACTTCTTATGCAACCTAAAGACTTCCTAATGACCCAAACTTTATTCCTAACATTCAGAATTCATTTCTCCTATTTGAAAATTCTCTCAAGTCTCTTTCAAAGAACTCTTGTGGGTCTTAAGCTTGGGGATCAAGAAAAGGCTCTTTCTTCACCAAATTTCTTCTTGAATCTTCTTTATTGGCTAAGGTATGTGGGTTTGATTCTTGGTCCCTTTCAACCAAGAAGACTCAAACTCCTTTCAAGTGATTTTTATGAGTTTTAGCTTACTTTAAATATGAGTTATCTATATTATGATTTATTAAATTTAATTGATATATGGGCTATCCTTCATTGATGATTTTAAGTTGGTTAAAGCCCTAATATGATGGTTTGCATTGAAGTCGTGAAGTTATGAAAGTGCATGCCTCCCTTTAAAGCTTGATTTGTGCATTAGTAATCTATATTATGATTTAAATGTGAATTTTACATATGTTTTTAATTAAATTTCATAAGGTATTGTTGATTTAAGTTTGAATCTCTGTTACCCATGCTATGCTTATTTCATTCATGGCATATGCGTACATCTGGTTTTTATGAAGTTTATGAAGTGGGTCAAGACCCAATTATGTTTATGTATATGATTTTGATATGATTATGGTTATGTAATGTGATCACATGAATGTCTATGATTAAGACTCATCAACCAATTATGGGTGTTTACACCACTATACTTAGTGAGCATCGATTGAGG
This sequence comes from Solanum ossicruentum, assembly GCA_025774065.1. Taxonomy (NCBI): domain Eukaryota; kingdom Viridiplantae; phylum Streptophyta; class Magnoliopsida; order Solanales; family Solanaceae; genus Solanum; species Solanum ossicruentum. Next base: position 44,429 of record JAOTQR010000016.1, on the reverse strand, counting down.
TTTGCGGCGGGTTGGACTATCCCCAAGGGTCCATACTCATCTGTTAAGGTGGTGCTCTAAAGGAGATATCCCAATGTATGAAAAGAATTACATAAAGAATGTTTTTCCTTTTTAGCCTATTATGCATAAATTTGAAGAATGTGTTTTGTCCTTTAAGCCTATGAATGCATATAGGTAACTTCTTTATCCATTGTAGGGAAGACGATGGAGTTTTAACTTATAGCTCACTTGGTCTAATGTCGGTTACAGTCCCATCCTCATATATGCAAAGTATTTTTGCATTTCATGCATCATGCTCCTAATGACATATTGGTACATTATTCTCTTGTTATATAAGTCATTCTATATATATGGCCTTGTCATCTAACATCGAATACAGGTTTGTGAGTTCATGTCCATTGTATGCCCACGTATATAGTACATTCAAATTTACTAACACATATTTTTTCCTACATGATCTACTCATGTAGGGACCAAAGAGTACATTCATCCATCATACGATGTCTAGTTTAGATCTTGAGATTGATTTTTTTTTGTGTGATAAGTCCTATCTTCCAAAGACAACCCACCTTTCCTCTACCTATGGTGCTTAGTTTATATTATTTACTTTAAGGGTGAGCCCGACACATATCTTCACCCCCATCCTATATTATGATTAGAGGCATTTTTAGACATCTTCTAGACCTCCTTATGCTTGTATGCTAAGTGTTGTATTAAAAGACTTATGTTGTGGATATGACTATGTCATTATGGTTTGATTATGGGCTTACGTTACGGATTCATGTTAGGTTGTGAAAGATCCTGAGTCTCGTATTGCTCCCATAGAGTGAGTCCTACTTATCCGCCCCTTAGTCTTATATGCTATGTGTATGTGAATCCATATTACTCCCTATTCCCCATGATATCCCTATAGCGTGAGTCCTACTTTTCTATCCCTTAGAATTGTTTATTTACTATTCATGTGTGCCTCTGAACTGATGATGTGTGAATGAATGCTATAAGGCTTGTTTGGAGACTCTCAAGTTCCCATTCATCATGTCACTCGTAGAACTTAGGTCTGGGTCATTACAAAGTTGGTATCAGAGCACTATGTTTGTAAATAATACTCGGAGTCCAACATGCCATGTCAAGTAAAGTCATATTCATGGTTGTAAAGTGTACCATGCCTATGAGTGGGAGGCTATGACGATGTTCTAGGAAGTATCTCAAGTCCAGCCCCGGTAATGAGGGTCAAGCATCTTAAGGGCCTATGGAAGATCCTATCTCCAATGGTGCATTTGGTACGACCTTTGTCATGCTTTCTCTGGTGGTGACATCTCAGACTTGGCAGGCTAATCTTCCTTGGGATCCCACTCTGGCCTCTAAGGTAAGGGATTTCACTCGGATAAATCCTTCGGAGTTCTATGGGTCAAAAGTTGATGATGATGCTCAAGAGTTCATTGATGAGATCATCAATGTTTTGAAAGTTATGGGTGTCACTTTTGAGGAGAAGGTTGAGTTGGTTGATTATCAATTGAAAGATATAGCCTAAGTATGGTACACCCAATAATTGATGGAAAGAGTTTGTGGTAATGTTGTTAATTGCGAGGAATTCAAGTTGGCCTTTTGTTGCGCCCTATTTTTTCTCGCGAAAAGACGGGAACCTAGACGTCCTGGCAATGACTCTTTTGGGATTTAAAGAAGATTGAAGAGTCGCCACCTAATGAATTAAGATGCATTAACACACCATTCTAAGCCTAAAACTAATATGGGTCATGTCAACCAGAGAACGGGTAAGAGTTCAAGTTACCTCAAAGGGAAGATGTTAGGCACCCTTTGAGGTCTACAAATATGGGTCCCGACCGTATCTCGCATTTTATGTGAGAGTTAACAAATAGATGTCTCTTTTATTCAGAAAAGTTATCATAATTAATCCTAAGTGAGAAATTAAATAATTAAGAGAAAAACATAAGTGAATAAATGATGACAAAATAAATCTAACTACCCAAGCAATTTAAAATATACAAAGAGAAAATACTAGAGTAAGCGAATTATTACTCCACTTGGATCAGTTTGCTCGGCTTTTTATTTTTGGAAGACAAATCGAAATTTGTCATTTTAGCTCGCATGACTTATGTAAGCCTTTGGACAAAAACCAAAGTTTAGTTCCTATTAAGCGCGAGTATTAGTCATCATTTCCTAGGGTCCTATATACCCCTACCCTTCCTAAGTTGATTTGTTTATTTTAACTTAAAGGCGCACTTAAAAAATAAAAAAAAGGTCTAATCATCTTCCTAAAGTGCCTAGCGTCCCTCCTAACGTCCAAGAGATATTGGACTTCTATTTTGATGAGGTTCTGGACTTAAAGAGAATAGCGGGCTTCCTAGTCAAGACTCACGTCAAACAAAACAAGAAGGAGATCAGTTAGCACGCAAATCTCAAGTTATGCCTCCAAACACAAAATATGCAAAGATTGTGAATGTATATGCAAATCGATAATGTAAATAAAGGAGGTAAAAAAAACTCAACTCAAAGAGATAAAGAATTCTTGTTTGTCAAAAGTATTTACTTAAATTTATTCTAATATATTTGTTAAGTGCTAAACATGATTTCTAAATGAAACACTTGATTTAAAGATTAAGTCATATCACATAACTTGCTATAAAATATATTAATTAAAATCTCTTAGGCTTAATTTCTAAAGAAAACAAAATATTGTTGAAATTCATGATAACATAATAATGAGCCATGGATAATTCATATAACATGCTAAGGTTATTTAAATTCCTATATGCATGATATCTAATTATTGAAGAGAGAAAAACTTATAAACAATCATTAATAGAAAGGCTACTGACTTGGCTGATTCAACAAACAAGGGAAAAAGGCATCCATTCTTCTCTCATTCCTATGTTGACAACACAAAAAAGAAAGTCTTTTACCTTCCTCTCTATCCATTCCTTTTTTTTACAATCATAAAAGATGGAAATGCTTAGCTTACTAAACCAGCAACAATGGAGGAAGCTCCCATATTCGTGAAGGACTGCTTTCAAAATAGGAAAACTTCTGATTGCTGCACTTGCTGTTAAATAGTAAGATATTGATTCTATAGTAGCTTTTTGTTCCTTCCCCTCACCCTTAAGTCACAACTTAATGTAAGTTTTTTTAGTACTTTTCGAGCTAACATAGCTGCTGATATGGAATAGTCCTTCTCTAGCCTGGAGCCCGGAAAAGCAAAGTACGATCTATGATACGCCATAACCATCCACCCCATCTCGAGCCACATTTGCTAAGCAGCCTTATAGTCCAAGCCTCTTGGTCTGAGGAAGGAGAACCTCATCGTGCTGGATTGGCATGGAAGGATAGGTACCCAAAAAGCCTTTTTCACATCTTGGTCCGCGTAAACTCAATGCTTATGGCTTTACCCAGCATTGCTACTCTTCTTACTATGTCTAAAATGGGACTGCGAAGAGAACCCACCACTAGAGCTTGCTTTTCTCTAGCTCAGCTCCCTCCCACCTATCTTTTTTCCATAGTGAAAGATCTTTCACTTCACCATAGTAGGAAGCTCACTAGCCTTCTCGACCAGTTAGTCTAACCACAGGGATCCCCTCCTGCTTATCCACCCACCATAAGTGATTACTAATGAACTTGGAATACGAATGAGATGAAAAGGCCATCATTAGGGAAAATGATTCAATAGCTTTGGTTAGAGCAAAGCCCAAAAATGGCATGACCAAATAATTATTTTGCCAATGATGGATTTCATGCCAAGGAATGAATCAATGAACTAAGGACTTTTCTAATATCGATAGCAGCTCCTGCTGAAGCAATTGTAGGAGCTCCTGCATCCATTGGTTTGCACTTTCTAACATCTCGCGTTTCGAGTTCTCCTCACACTTTTTCTATCACGATTTTCTCTTCGAGAACACACGCCTTGTCAATTCTTCCCATTGTTCTTTTTATCTTGGACTTTGAGATGTTCATGCAAAGCATAGGCTAGACAAGCAGTAAACTTCACACCAACCCAATCGTGAAAAATTCTTACTTTTGTGAATGAAAAAAACGTACCTATCACGATTTACTAAATTCATCGAGTTGTTCCAAAGGATCAAAACGGCCAACTACGAAAACTACAACAATCTCCATAAACAGACTCTTTGTCAATTTATTTTTTATATAACTTCAATTCCATAATTCAGAAAAAAGGTGAAAAGGGAGGCCCTTCGAATATAGAGAAGTGCCAATCCATTTAAGTGCAAGATGCTGCCTAAAGTTGGAGGACATAGACTGAGCAACGTCCTCACGGTTTATCATAAATAATGAAAGGTAAGATTGGTTTCAACTAGTTTATGGGCACAGTTGAGCACTGAGTTCTTAGCAAGTGTGTAGGAGAAGGATGTTGTCGACACTTATTGCTCGTGACGACCCTTCCACCACGCAGAGAGACTAATCACCTCTGACAAAAGTCTGCGGCAGCTAAAGGAAACTAACCAAAGCAAACGTCTTTCGAAATGATCTGGTACGACAATTTACAGGCCTTTTCTCATACAGAGCAGGGGAGGTATTGAAGTATACATCCTAAGTCGGGGCATCCTAAGCCAATGCCAAAAATTTTTTATGATCAAAATGAAACACCCATACTAAAGTTCCAAATCTACATCCAACACCAGAGGTTCCTAATTAGAACAAATTGTAAGGAGGTGAAAGGAACCCTTAAGAAAGATGTCAAACGCTCTTTGACTTTGATATAGAACACATAAAGGGGGAGAATCACAATCTCCCTTATTCTCTACCAATAAAATTCTTTTCTGGAAAGGCTAGTAACGATGCGATATTCTATAGATAAGTAAGAAACTGAAGCCTCTCTCTTTATTTATGATGTACCGGCTTGAATTCAATTTCACTTTAGGAAAGAATTTCTTACTCCTCAAAGTAGGTGTTTGCTCCGCAGCATGAACAGGTCGAGATGCAACATCGATCAAGGGTCAGAACTTTAGGAAAGGGCTCTGTCGATAGAGCTAAAGCAATAATTCATTAATCCACCTTTGACATACTAAGGAAAAGGGTTGATCTAACTATAGAACAAATACAGACATAAATATAAGAAATACTGTATAGAGCTTCTACTCTAAAAATATGCCCTCCAGCATTCATCCTTGAAACTACCATCAATCATCTAACACAACTAACTATTCATAACAGAGAATTGAATTACAATAATCAGTGACGGAAATAAAGTGAAAAAAAGAAAAAAGAAAAGACCTAGGAACGAGCAGGGAGGATTAGTTTCCCCACATTAAAGTATCAAACATTTTAGGGTCTAACTCACTAATATAAAAAAATCAGAAGATTCAATCCAAGGACACTTGGGACTGGATTAAATCCTTAGTTAGAGAGACGGGCTAAGCTAAGCCTACATAATGCCATGGGAAAAACCTTTTTTCTTCAGTTTTAGCTATGCTATATAGATGGGATACCTTTTGAAGGAAAACAGAATATGTAAGTAAGTAGCATCTGGAATAGAATCCAGAGCTGCAAAAAAAAAGGGTTGAACCCGGCTCACAAACCAGGAGATCTGGGGGCTTTTGACCGCTCATCATCAATCCCATTCTACTACTCTATTAGTATACATTCTTGCCAGTCTTCAAGGTAAATCGAAGACTTTGAACTACATCAATAGACAAAGCATTGTCCTTCCTCACTATTATATCGAGAGAAGCAATAGGCTTGGGATAATGTCGTTGATTCTTTTCTTCTCTTTCCCTCTCAGGAGCTTCTTTTGGGAGTTGATGTGCTTCCTTATTCATAAGAATTTCCTCCCTCCAGTATTGTCTGCTCACTAAGCACTCTTCTTGTTGTTTCAACTTTTCATCATATCTTATTTGGCCTGAAGTGTTTCTTTTGCATGTTGATAATGGTGCTCTACTTTTGGACATAGGATTTGATATCACCCAATTTTTCATATACTAACGTAGAACTCATACTACGTCGGATTTGATGTTTCAAAGAAGTAGGTGGTTGTTAACCACCAAAGTCTAGTTGATGTTTACATATATAACTTAACCTATTCTATTAATATTAGAGACTTTAACTATGTCATCATCTATTTGTTATCGGGAATGGGTCTTTTGTCCTTTATAATCAGGCATCTAGAATCAATATCATTAATTGGCAATTTCTTTCTTGTGCCATTATTGAATCCCTCTAGAGGAGTCGCCCAATCATCCCTTGCAATGAAATTGGTAAATCTTTCATGCAATAGCGTGTTTGAAGTCCTACAAAGCTAAAGAAGCAAATGAAGCATCAGGTCTTGGAGAAGAATAAGATCACAGAGCACAGAAAACTGCTAAACCATGTGCAAGTGATTTCTCGCCTATCATGAGTTTGACTTGCTCTCTAAAGCTGTCATTTTGAGAAAGACTAGAGAGAACCTTTATGACATTCTTGTGGATAAAGCATTCGATGAAGCTTTTTCTTATGTTGTTTAAGACCCCTTATCAGGAAACTATGGCAAGGTATTTAATACCTTTATCCTAGTAGGTGTAGGCTTCATCGAAAGGCTCTCAGCCTCGTGGCATTATTGGGTTCACTTGCAAACAATACTTCTCCTCTTGCTTATTCCTTTCCATTAAATATTGAGATATATCATAGCATTACCCTCCTAGAAAGCATTCCTTGTTCTGACCGCAGCACTATATCTTGACCTTTTTCATGAATTGGTCTATTTCGAGTTGGCCCATTCCCCTTTGACCAGTTGTAAAAGAAGAAGAACTAAGAGAATAAAATAGATAGATGAAGAGAGTAAAATAGATAGATGAATTACTTGCTAAAAGAAAGGAAAGAAGTGGAATCTGACTCAGTTTTAGTATATCATAAAAACTTGGAAGTAGCCATTTCAGTAGTTGTATTTGATGATGTTGATGTTTCAAAGTAAATTTAGGAATTTTACATTGAAGATAAGGACAGAAGAAGAAAGGTAGCATTCCACCCTAACTTAAACATCTAAATAGGATGCAGCGCGTCCAGAGCTATCTCCAGTCGTAACTAAGATAAATTAATTAATATCCGAGAAATCCTAAAGCAGAAGTCATCTATTGAGGACAGAACTACTCAAATAGAGGTCTAGGAGCTTGAATACTTATTGAATTAGCTCAGTAAGGCCTACGACTTCTTTTCAGTTTATAAGAGTTCTGAAGGGAAGATCAGGGCAGATATGCCTAGAAAGTAAGAAATCCCTAAATCCGATTAGTAGGAAATCTTCTTTAGGGGAAAAAGTTGGTTTAGCTCAATAATTGATATATTGCTTTATATTCACTTTGGTTTATTTTCCGCTAAAAACATTCTGTCCTGATGGTTTAAAAATCTAAAACGATGGTAGTTATTACTTATTGATGAAGTGGTGAGGTTTGCAAAGAATACACTAAAGATCTCCTAGCTTATAAAAGAAGAAATTCTCATAGACCCTTATTTCAAAGTTTCATATTCGATTCCAAGAAAGCTTTTCTTTAGTCCTCAGGATATGATTCTTATGATTCTTTAGTATGTTATCAGGGGTTGAGCTCAATAGCAAATTACTCAAAGACAAAGACTGCAACTACTTTATCCTTAGTATGTTCCTACATTGAGGATAGGGGAATTCCGGTGGTAAGGAATCCAAATAGAATCTAATGCTGTTTATGTCTCTAGCATGACCACTTGATGAAATCTGGAGGGAAGTGAGGTAAATGGCCGATACGACAGGAAGAATTCCTCTTTAGATAATAGGTACTGTAACTGGTATTCTTGTAATAAGTTTAATAGGTATTTTCTTTTATGGTTCATATTCTGGATTTGGTTCATCTCTCTGATAATCAAATGAACTGAGTTATCAACATGAAAGTGTAAGAACTCAACGAGATTCCCAGCATCTCATAGAAAAAGATTATGTAATGTAGATTTTCTATAAGGGCCTAAATAAGACAAAAAAAATTTCATAATTTCCTTTTTTTATTAGAAATAATCGCTAACCAGAATTTCGTTCTTTTTACGAAATTGATGTCGATAAATCTAGGAATTCATTTCAGCTAATTGAACCTTCTCGAACTCTTTCCTTTTAAGAACAAGCTTTGTGCCAAAATAACAAATGCCAAGAAGAAGAAAAGTCCTTGGACACGTAATGGATCTTGAAGTACTATTTTTGCATCTCCCTGACCAAATCCGCCTATATTAGGATTACTCATTAAGGTTGATCAAATTTGATAGATTCGCCCACGGAAATAAGAAATTCTGGTCCGGGAGGGATAATATCACCACTTGACGCCCATTCGACGCATCCATTATATTTATCACATATCACCCTTTATCTTTTCGTATGATTTTGCTTACTATACCTACTGTTGTAGCATTAGAAATTGTATTCTTACTCTTGCAGCGCTCAGGATAAATTTTGACCCCTTCCCCTATTCCCGCCTACATATAGAGGATATTTTTAGAAGTGAACATCCTTCTTAGTAGCAGGTCAAGGGAAAGAATATGGAAGATTATTTCACTATATATTTTACTAGGGACAGGGCCTGCCACAAAAATCTTTTTTTATTAGGGCGATAGCTCCGAAAAGAAAAATTGCCAATCTTTTCTTTCATCTCGGGAGAGATACAATTGGGAGGAGCTAATTCAAACCCCTTCGGTAAAATAAAAACAAGCCTCCATATTCAACCCCCTTTTTGTACCATTAGCAAGAACTTGTTTCAGTTACATATCATAAGGAATTCGAACAATTACCTCAAATATAGTATCCGGGGGTACCGCTTGTGGAACCTCAATCTCCACGGGCTTATTAGCTAAATGGTAATTCGCATATGCCCAGTCGCTTCTCATGAATTTTCATAATCCTATTGTGCAAAAGTGGGATATACACTTGCAATGGATGACCAAGTGTTGATATATATCATGAGCGGTACATAAATAGATCGAGTAATCTCTTTCTTTAGCCAAGAAAAAGCATTTCTAGTTTGCATGGTTCAATCATTGATCGCGAAAATTTCTACAATAAATTAGGTAGGTCACTAGTATAGTTCCATAGCCATGATTCTACTATTTGCTGGAATATCTAGGATGAATCTCCCCAATGGTTAGAAATAGAAAGAGTAATATGATTTTCAATACTTTGCTTATGTACAAGTACAAAGTACCAAGCATTCTAATTGGATTAGATTAATATCCATGGATCCTTTATCAGTCATTCATTGAATGATAAATAACTACAAGACACGGAGACTGACAATTTAACTAATGGAAAAGCAAAAGAAAATATTATCGAGAATGACTGGAAAGGTGGAAACAAGACCAGATATAATTTTATCATTATGAAAAAATCCAAAATCTTTATCGATAGAGCCAATCATTAATTCCAAACCATGGGGGTAAATGGAATCTGATACATAAACAGTTAACAAAAGAATAGAAAAAGCTTTGACTAAAGGAGGCCAATGCCCCTAAGCAATTAAAGGCTACAATTTTCGTGGTCAATCGCTTCTTCGAGACCAAGTCAAACAATATCAAGATTGGAATGAAATTCTAGTTATACCCCAGCTGCTATCTTGGAACTAATTGATAGGCACTTTGTTTTATATAGAACAAGCGGGCGATGTGCAGCATCAATCAAGGTAAAAGGAAAGTCACGGCCTGTGTTATAATGCACAAAAGCCCTCCACTCCACTAAAAAGTAAAGAACCCGTAGTGCCTTCTTATGAAACATAGGGCTTAATTTTTGTGATTACTACGAAATAGATGGCAGACTCAATTCATCAGGAACTAGAAGGATGACTTCTCTCTCAGAAAAAAGGGAAATAAAAGACAAGAGAATCCTGCCTTTATTTTGACTACCCTAGGCTAGAGGACTTGACAAACCATCTCATAGGTCGGAAGAATATTCTTGGAGACCACAACAGCCCTTACTGAAAGGGGTATGGGGGATAACTCGGGCATATGGCCCATAAAGAGGTGGAATCCATTTGTTCATACGCACATAGACTAGATCATCCACAACGAAGATAATACTCGAAAAGGGACTACGATTCACCTTCTTTGAGCAATATTCAATTTTTCAGATAGAAGAATGACCACAACTAGACCTGACTTGAACAAGTACATCTGACGTTTAGTCTTGATTATGAATCAAAAAGATGGGATATAAAGACACAGAATTCTTGATCTTTTTAGAATTCTAAAAGACAACAAGCTTTCGCTTTGTGCAAGGAGAGAATAGCCCACTTGGATGAAAGGGGAGGCCTGGTTTAATTTTACTTGGGCCAAAGAATGTCCTCTCTGCTCTTCTGAGAAAAGTCGCTTCCTTTTTTCTGGGACTTTTCTGTAACTCCTTATCACTATTTCGCTTTCTATGAAGCATAGTGTCAGTCTCCCTTACTTTATAGGATAGGAGAAGGTTCTCAAATCTTTCCACTAAAGAACCAAACCAGAACTAGTTTAGGGGCCTTGAAAAAGGGAATTACCTCTGATCTTCCCCTTATTGAAAAAGGGTTGACATAATGGATAAGGTTCAAGAGGTTACCAGAGTCCGGAATTCTAATTAGCAATAAGAGAAAAAGAAAAAAAGAAGTGAAATAAGCCTTAAAAGGCTAACCCCCGGGCAAAGTTGGGTTAAGACTAACTACGAGTTTAAAGTGGTTTATTATGTATATTTCAAGGGAAAGTAGGTAAGGCATAAGCTTATGGGACTAAGCACACTACCTTAAGCAAAATGGAGCAAGGAGTTATCCACTAAATGATAGAAAGGCTACTTTCCAAAGGAGGAAGAATTCTTTCAATATAAAGCAAGGTGTGAGCAAGTTTCTTTCCAACTAGACTAACTTGACAATTATCTTTCTATAAATAGCTCTTTGCTTATAAAAAGATTTCTAATGAGAATTAGCTGAAGCTTATTCAGGATTGATCTTTCTTATCTAAGCATCTTGTCAATCTCTCTGCAACTGTAGGTACGACACAGGTAGTAGTGACTAAAAGAGCTGATGCTTATAAGCTTCCTATTTAGTTTAGGGATTTAGGGACTAGTCCTGTTGACGAACTGAGATGATTCATCTTAGTCTTAGTATGCCGAGTGTGTCTTTGGCCAAACCTAGGATTGGTTAAAGAGAGTGCTTTCATAAGACTGTTCCACAGAGAGTGTGGCTAAACACTTCTTCACTTTTGCGCCTTCAAAGGAATGGTCGGTACTGCGATCCCGATTAGACAGTTGCATTTTCTCCTCTCTTTATTTTGGATTGGGGCACTCTAAGGCTCATCACTCTGCATTGGAGCGGTTGAACTCCTCCTAAGTGAATCAATAATGATTGTGGGTAGACTCCTCTATTCATCTATCAATCTCGTTTATGAATATTATGATAGTCAGGCATAGCCGAAACTCTTTCATAGGCAGCTCTCCAGACAGTGGCTTAAAACTAATCTCCTCTAGTCACCCACCATGATCGGAGTTGAGATGATTCATACTAGCTTGGTTAGGTCAATATTTGTACCATCACTTCTATTTGATGTAATATAGTATAGAGGCTGAAGGTGAGAAATTATCAATTAAAGTAGATACAGCTTCCCTGGCTTAAAGGATGGAACTCCAGCAAGAAATCTATTGAAGAGTTGGTGCTATGTTAGCCAAAAATAAAAGTTTATCCGGTCCCTGAAAAATTCACTTTCTATGATTACATCGACGAATAATCCAGAAAGTGGATCTATTTCATTTTTTCTCTTTTAAGAAAAGGAAAATCTTATTTCTCGGATTTGTTGTACATTTCAATTTTGAATTAGGAATTCTGTGTCCAACTCTAAGCAGTCCTTATCTACATATGCATTTGGTCATATATATATATATATATATATTCTAACAAATAATACAAAAAAACTAGGTTTGGATGTGCTTCTGTCCTTAAAGGGAGTTCGCCAAAGGAGAGAATGAGAATTGAATCTATTAAATCACAAAGATATATTCACTTATATAGAATAAAAATTGAAAAAAGAGCGGATAGTTCATGTAGCAGTGGAAGAGTCAGTCGCCTTTTATGAAGTCAGGGCTTTCGAGATCAAATCACAGCTAAAGTCGTTTTCCAGGTTTAGAAAGACTAGTTCAAAAGGACCGGGAAAGATCAGGTCTTCGCTTTTCTTCAAGGAGTGAGGGAGCAACAGAGAGTAATGACATTGTACCATACTAGAAAGGGTAATAGGATTAGCTTGCTTGAACGAATTCACTCTCTTTGATGTGAACAAGAGAAAGCTCTGCAGATGAAGCAAGAGACGGGTAAATGCTTTTATTGACTTCATACCAGGATCCAGGGAAAGGCTTTTTTCTCACCCCGTGAAAGGTGCTTGGGTTGACTCTACTTCTTTCTATGAGTTAGCAGGTGAGAAGGAAAAACTTGTGCTTAAAATTCGGCTGACATTAAACTTAAACTAGTTGCTGCCAGTGAAAGAGAAGAGAGCTTCATAACTTCTGGGCTTAGCTCTTTTCCGGTACAGATAAGTAATCTGGTATTTTCTCTTTCAGTTGCTGCTCTGGGTAAAGAAGTTTAATATGCTAAAGAAGAAGATTCCTTCTTAAGAGAAATTCTTTTTATTGCGTTCTCGGCTCTCGCCTTCTCTTTCCCTTTATCCTATGCTTGGGGAATATATGAATGTCTTTGTCCTGACTTACTATGATTTCTGGGTGGCAAGAAAGTGATTGCCAGCTCTCTCAACGAATCTGCTCTTAGGCCACAGAAGGAGTATCTCTCTCTGTCTATTCAAAGATCCGAGACTGCTAATTAAGTTGGTGACATAAGTTCCCCATCCCTACTCTCCTATCTCTCTCACTCTACTTAGGCTCTGGATTAGTGTGATTAAACTATGAATCGAGTCAGGAAAAAGAAGTCCAGCTTCAGGCTTTGAAGAAGAGAAGAAAGACTTGGCTTCAAGGGAAATGCTTTAGGAAAGAAAGATCCCAAGCTTATGCTAAATTGAGAGTGGACTTTCCTTGGTCTTCTGTGAGTCCCAGAGATTCAAATCAAGGTAGTTCAGTTCTTCGAGGATAATTTAATTCTTTCTTGCTATGAAAAAAGCACTGCTAAAGAAGGACCTACTTTCAATGCTAGTTTTAAGTAATTTAGTCTTGCTCCTACTTTTATCTCTACGACTTCTGTTACATCTCATGAAATTCCGTCTTCTAAGCCAGAGCCATGTCAATTTAAATTGAAGTAGACCAACATAAGAAGAAATGTGAAAGTAGGGGCTACTAAGCGCCCAGGCCCAGAATTCAGTGAAAATGAAATTCTTAGTACCGGTCAAGCAGAAATAACATGAATATCGAGCTAGTATTATATTTATAGATTGGAAAGAAAGGACCCTCAAAAGAGAGGCTCGAGAAAAAAGAGTTTGTCCTAAATGAATGAGTTGTCCTAAATGCCTCTTGTTAGCTGTTGCAGGAAGTGGTAAGGGCTCAGGAAGTGAAGCAAACTTGACCAAAGGACAAGTCTGTTCCTACTTCATTTTCGGTTCTCAATTCAATCTTCACCTTTCCTGAATGAAGAAAAAGAATAAAAGAGAAGATATCAGTGCAATAGGTAAAGAGGTACGAGAAACTATCTTCATTCGGTTCAATAGAAGAAAGCTGAGAAAACAAACAAATAGGAAGAGCACTATGCGAGCTTATAATTAAGCAAATATATAAAAGTTATCACCACCTCAAGCAGTAAAACAAAGTCGTTATGGCTATGTTACTAACACATACAACTATGAATGGTACTCTTTGCATAGAGTGACCATTTTCTAGTCGTAGTTGGTACCGCCCCTATTCACTTCAGCATGCAAGGAAGACGTTCGAGAAGAATCATAGTTTTTCTCCTCTACAAAGCTATTAATGCTTTATTCAAGATCTTTAGTAGTCGATCATTCGTTCTCCCTCCCCTGTGGCTTCCAAAAGCTCGACATGAAAGAATAAAGAAATAGGAAAAATGATTATGGGGATACTTAGCTATTTAGCCTTAGAGAAAGGTGACTTGGTAAGACTAGAATCTAGAACAGAGACTGGATGAAGAATTGCTTTTTCTTTAGCAGGAATGGCATCACCTTTTTATTTAGCAGCTGCCACCCTTCTTAATAGGAATAGATTGCATGTACCGATGGGTGAAAGGAAAGAGTTGGGTTAGCCATCGACAAAGGAATATCGAACTCTACTCGTGTGAGGCCTTATAGCCAGCGAGAACCATAAAATCGAAGGATCATATTAGAACATCGGTGGAAAGGTTAAGAGGGCACCTAAAAATAGCTTTAGAAGCAATATTAGGAAAGTGTTTCCTGAGTTAGAGCAAATGCAATGCGACATCCAGGCAAAAAAGGGATGGGGTTCGATTTGCACATACATCACTAAAGAAGATAAGAATCCACATATATGGGTAACACATCAAAGGCCATATTATGGAAGTAGCAGAGGCTTATAAGGGAAAGGAAAAAATAGGGGGTGCTCCTATCCTTACAATCAAGTGGCTTTTAGCTCCTCTACAACTATTTTTCGCCCAACATGATCACGAATGAAGAAACAGAATTGCATAGATAAGAGGATGAAACGAAATAACCCACTTGTCTTGATTGAAAAAAGAAAGAAAGAGAATGGTGGCTTCTTTCCTTACAGTCAAGTGGCTTTGAGCTCCTTTCTCATAGAGGACATCATCAGAGAACAATGTCGGGGACATGGTGAGAGCCTTCCACTGGTTACACCCTTTAAGTGTCAGTTCTTTCATATTTAGATATAAAGAAAGATCCATACAGATCGATCTCTTTCTATCAATAAATAGATCTATTGAGAAATGGATATTGATCAGGTTTCAAGATCTATGAGCAAGAGAGATCCTTACATATCCATTTGAAAAAATAGATGAATAGATAGGGCGAAGCCAGTAGAAGGAAGGTCGTGTTAGCGTCCCCTATTTCACTAAAGAAAGAAGGGAGAAAGTTGACTTTGAGAAAGAAGGGCTTCTATTTATATTAGTTTCTTAGTAAAAGATAAGGCAAGAAGCAATGGCATAGTAGTTGCGCGAAAGCCTAAGCCGTAGCGCATCCTTTTTCTTGCTCATTAACGCCCCCTACCCCTACTATTTAGATTATAGTCATAAAAGAACTAAAGGAAATTTGGCAACCTTACTAATAGAAAAGGGATGGTCTCAAGCATGCGAAGAAAGCTCGAAGAGCTTTGCTCTTATATTATACAAAGGTTTGTAGAAAGGGGATTCTTAAAATATCCCATGTTGTAAGGGGTTCAAAGAAAGCTTGTAGTTTGGGAGTTCGCTGGTTTGGAACCC
Organism: Solanum ossicruentum; assembly: GCA_025774065.1. Taxonomy (NCBI): domain Eukaryota; kingdom Viridiplantae; phylum Streptophyta; class Magnoliopsida; order Solanales; family Solanaceae; genus Solanum; species Solanum ossicruentum. The sequence goes on along the minus strand of JAOTQR010000016.1, from coordinate 29,133 downwards.
TATACAAGGGGCTAGCACGCAATGGCTTTCTCTTATGGAGGCTCGCTTCTTCAGGTTCAATTTCTGCTTACTGCTTTTTATTTATATAGGAGTAGGTGCTTGCAACTCGCTCGTTGTCTACTAAATGAGCTTTGATTACCCACCTAGTCCCTATCTTTAATCTTAAGTAAAGTTAAGTCAAATAAATGAAGTGAAGAACCTAACCTCTTTGTTTGAAGCTTTACCGGGAAGCTTCTACTTGTTGAAGCTTTGTTGCCCCTAATTACGAAACACAACAATAGACTTGCCACTATAGTCTAGGAAAAAGCTTCTCTTTGATAAGCGGTTAGAGGGGAGTTCAGAAAGGATCTGATCATAGATAGAGACTTCAACCTGTGAAGGGGTAGGGGAAGATGTAGCCAAGTGGATCAAGGCAGTGGATTGTGAATCCACCACGCGCGGGTTTAATCCCCCTCGTTCACCCATCTATAAGTGGACCGCTTATTTCGGAAACATAAGACAAACCTAGAAAGCATTCTTTTTGCAAGTCATCTCTAGGCTTTCAAAGCATCCAAGAAATTGGTATCCAATTGAAAGATAGCAAGCATAGATTCGCTTTGCCTACTTACTAAAAGCAAAATTGAATGGCCAATCATGAATTTTATGACGTTTTCAAGACCTCATTAATCAGCCAACCACTTTTTAGTTCATAATGAATGAGCCCCCAGATTAAGAAAAAATATCCCCTCTCTTTTACTAAATCATGGGGAGCCCCGACTAGTTTACCAGACAAATTGAGTTATTGTGACGATACCTTTTAACATCAGAAATTCTCTTCATCATGAGACTGATCGGATCTGTTGTACACACCCGATAGATCTTCACAAGGTAGGCTAAAATAAAATACTAAAGGCACTGCAAGCAAAAAAAGAGTTATGCTTTCATTTCTTTGCTGAGATTGAAATCAAGTTAAAATGTTAGGTATAATGCACGTAGGCTAAGTCAAGAAAAGGACTTCTATAACTTTCATTCATAGTAGTTGTAATGATTAGTAGTTTGAAGCCTTAATAAAACAGTTTCTTTTTTGGTACTTGCTTCCTTCGTCTAAAGTAAAGTTCAGTTTACTTTTTTAATTCGGAACTCTTAGTTGAGTTGATGGCAAGATCAATTTTTTGTTCGAGGTTCGAGAGGAAAGAGAGGAACTGCTGCCGAATGGTGTTTTTACAAAAGTATGGCCACCGATGGCTAATACCTTCTCGAGACTATCGAACCTGAAATCCACTTTCCATCTCTCTTTTTAGGCTGGCATAATATAGAAAAAGCATGCCAAGAAAGAACATGTGCCTATCACTTTTGGAAGATTTGGAAGCCTTACTCAACATAGGGTCCAAAAACCCGACATACCCTTTTTTTAGAGCGTAAAAGGAGAAAGGAGCTCTTGCATTGTTAGCCGCCTTTCAGCATCTCTTACTTTATTTGTTGACCATCACCTGACCTCACATGAGAGGCCCCGTGCTGAGTGATTCTCCCCTCAAAAGTCTACATGTGATGTTTCGAAAACAGAAACATGTGATTTAGTAAATTAGAAACCATTGTGGGTGCAACCAGGGAATAATTATAAACTAGTTTGGAAACTTCTTCCATTTAGTAATGAAAGTCATTCGTTATCACTTTCGTTGGATAAGGTAGACCTAACGAGAGGTTGAATTCAAACAGACCCAAAATCCACGAGAACCATATGAACATTTATGGAGCATAGCAAGGAACATTGGCTTCAAATCTCGTCATCTCAGTCAATCCTACAGTAGAAACTTGAGTGGAGGCACTACATGCGAGCAAAGAAGCACTTCTGGAAACCAAAACAAAAACCCCATGGATCTGCAAAGGAAAGGCTTGTTCTGGACCACGCTGCTAGATTGAGACTTCCACCTTCCTATTTGAGTAAGGAATGAATATTGTACCCTACTAACATTCAACCAATGATCAAGCCTTGTGGTGCTTGTGGCTTCTCCTATTTCGACTTGGATTGAAAATATTGGATAGGAAAGGAAAAAAAACTGTCTAGCCTTTCAAACCCTAGGTAAAGGGGGATGCATCATTGGCTGCTTTCACCCCACTTCTTCTCAACATCGATCCTCTCATATGCAGCGGAAGACTCAATGCCCAAGCAGGCACACATTGTTGATTTCAGACTCCTCTGGTAGAGCCAACAACTATTCAGTGAATTGTCTTGCGTTACTAAGTTTCAAGATGTTATTGAATCCTTCACAATGTTTTGGTAGCAGGTACAATTACATCGAAGCCTTAGAGAGCCACTGGACTCTAGATAAGTAGTTACGAAGTGCCATTGGCCCAGGTCAGGCGATATAAAAGGACCAGACATAAACCACCAGCTAAGAAATAGGTAAATAAGACAAGCGATCAAGCTGGAAAGTCAGGGATACAGGATGGATCAAGAACATAATTTTTCTTTTTAAACTTAAAAATTTATTTAAAGCCTCATGAGCTTGATTTCCAAACAAGAAAACATGTTAAAATTTACTTGTAAATACGATAATGTGCTAAAATCAATAAGCATGATTTCTATGTTAAACAATACTTGAAAATCTTTGTAAAGCATGATTCAAATTAACAAAAAATGATAAAGTTACCATAAAAAAAAACTTGAAGCACGAATTTTAATGGAAGGATCATACTATCTTAAATTATTTTTTAATTAAAATGCAAACTTTAGTAAAATAGGCTTAAAAAAATTATTTTTAACCATTAACATGATATATGCAAGCATATTCACAAAACAAACTCACATAGGCAAACAAAATAAACAAGTGGCACGTATATCCCCTCCCCCATAGTCCCCAATTTTCAATATATGTTATTACAATATTTTTGCGAAAAGATAAATACAACATAATAATAATCAAAAAAAGGAACTTCAAGGCCTTTTTCTCCGAATCTATCCCATCTGAAGGCGACTCTTCACGTCTTTAATGAAAATTCAAAACCTGCTAAACAAAGCAACAAAAGTATTATATGCGAAAAAAATAATAATGCTGAAAACACTAACTAGTCAAGAACAAAGAGAAATCGAATAGCAGATGATAACCCGAGTGAATCTTGCAATTTCCTTTTCTTTTTGAGAGAAGAGAATGTTAAAAGAATGTAAGGTACGTAAGTTTCCTGTTTTTTGTATGGAGTCTGTAAAGTGAGAGTATATGAGTTCTTGTATAGAAGCCTTCTTCCTATGAAAAGTATGTATACCTTATGATAAGTGTCCCGTGAAGTAACTCCGTGCAAAATGAGGAAAAGAAACCTTATTTATATAGTTGAGAAAGAATAATCAAATGAGGCAGGCGAATTAGATTATGCATTACCATAACAGAAATTAATTTACCATATCAACTTTTACTATAAATAAATGAATCAAAATTAACAAGTCAATCAGCCAAAATGTTTGTCACAATCTTGCCATAATTGTAACGATACCAAAAAGTGCCTGAAAATGTGTCTCACAAGTGCCCGAAATAGTAATTTCCATATATCTCAAAGTTCATGCGTTATTTCAAAAATTCGACTTCATATTTTTATTCAGGGGATCAAATTTAGGGGGGAAGGGTCTAATCCTGATTTTAGAGCAATTGTAGCAAAATCCAAATTTTCAAGTGAGCACGAAAATAGTGAGGTTAGCGCGTCTGGGGCGCGACGCGCCCCAGTGTTATTTCTGTCTATTTTTTTAACTCGGTCCAAGACTTTTAAGTCTTGTTTTAAGCCTTCCCACACTAGAAAATACCTATGCTTTGTCATTTTTCACCCTCATATCATTCAAAATATTCCCCAATATTCACTCAAACACTTAGTCTTAAATTTCTCTCAAAATTAAAGTGCCCAAAACCCTCTCCGGATCTGAGAATTTCCTCTCAAGCTTCAAGTCTCCATCTCTAATCATCTTCAAGGATCCCCCAAAAGCTAAGGTATGTGAGTTTCTTTTATGGGTTCCTTTCACCCATGATACCCAAGCTTTCTTTTACTTAAACTTACATGATTTAAAGATGATTTACTCTTGAGTCATATTTATTATGAAAATCACGGCAGACTATGTTGGGGTTTATGAAATTGTGATTGTTTTGCTATGTTTTGGGCAATGGAACTAATGTCTATTGTGAGATTTGATGAAGAGTTTTGATGTATGTTTCTTGAGTGTGTTACCAAGCATCTATTAATGAATTTACATTGAATTTTATAGTATGATTTCACTCTTGAAATGCATGGTCTTAACTAGCACTACACACCTTTATGAAATGATGATGGAATGATGATGAAAGTGATGTATGTATATGATGACGATATGATGATGATAAGAATGTTTATATGAGTTGCTTTCAAATGAAGGAGTACCTATGGTGTTGCAAGTAGATTGTTGGGTTTCTATGTTTGTTGTGCTCTTCAGAAAATGGAGAAGGTCTTCTCTTGTTGTTTGAAATGAAATGTTGTGATGAGCTAGTTCTATGATCCTTATAGAAAAGGTCATGCTGTAAGGTAGAAAGACTAATGATCCCTATCAAAAAGATCATATCATAAGGTATGGACAACTAATAGTTTCTACCAAAAAGATCATATCGTAAGGTATGAACACCCTACCGAAAAGGCCATGCCGTAAGGTAGAAAGACTAATGGTCTCCACCAAAAAGATCATATCGTAAGGTTTGGACATTCTATCGAAAAGGCTATACCATAAGGTAGAATGAATCATGGATCCTACCCAAAAGATTATATCATAAAGTAGGGGACGTCTTATACTACCTACCAAAAAGACTATATCATGCAATAGAAGTATTGGTAACTCTAAAAAGGTTATATTGTAAGGCAAGTGGGGGCCATATGGTCCATTTCATGAAGATTGGCAAGAAAGATTTGATTATATATTCTAAATTGATTTCATGTTCATTGATCATGATTTACAAGCATGTTTTACTTTAAGCATTGATCATGCATGTCATATTGATGTTACACCTATCATTTGCTTATAATGATGAATTTCGACTACATTGCCTATCCCTTGCTAGCATTGCATCCTACATATTTAGTATATTCAAATGCATACTCTATGCCAACATGATGTTACCACGTAGGAACCGGTGTACTGCTTGATCATCCTCCTCCTCTACATGGCTAGTACGATTATCTCTCAAGCTAGTTAGTGAGTCCTCCATTCCGGGGACTTTACTTATGATCTCTTGTTATATATTAAAACTATCTTTCTTTTATATATACATTAACTACGAGAGTGAGCCCGATTGTTTATCTTGTCCCCTGCTCTTATCTACCTAGTAGAGGTATTGTTGGACATGATATGTATCTATGTTATGAGTCTTGACTCTCTTGTTTCTTGATGTTACAATATGAAAGTTTATCCTTAGTCCCAATTCCCTTGTTTATGATTATTTCTTATTGTCATTTTAATTGCTTCCGACCAAGGATGTGTAATGATATACTATGAGACTTTTTTGGGGTTTCTTCAGGATCCCTTTCGCAGGTCACGTCTAGGACCTAAGCTTGGATCATGACAATAATTGACTATGTAGAAAAAGGGAAAAATACTAGAAAATCGTATTGGGAATCATGTCAGATATATATTACCCTATACAACATAGTAATAAGCAAAGCTGAAAGAAAAATATTTCCGACGAGTTGGACAGAGGACAGTTGAGCACGGCGGCTTTAATGGAGAAGGGTGCTGGCTGGTGGAAGTTGGTTCGCCGATGATTGAGAAGAGAGGGAGAGCGGCTCTGGTTGAAATGGTGAAAGGAGAAAAATAAAAAAGATTTTGGGGATATTGGGTTGTGATGAAAAATGAAAGGAGATTAATCTGGACCGTTGATCAATATAAAATAAATGGATGGGATTAAATCTCTTGAGAATGATTTGGATCCAGATTTAAATAAAGTGAAAATTGAAGTTGAGAATTTAAAATGGGCCACATTTGACTCAATTAGGCTTGAATCGAAAGAAATTGTAAGGAACTTGGCTAAAACAGAAATAATTTTCAAGAAAATCGACTAGAATTGAAACAAATTAGGTAGAAAAGGATACGAATTGAACAAACTGGGATATAATGAATAGATTGTTATCTAATTAATAAATATAATATGCAAACTTATAAAAATATATAGTATTTTAAATAATAATCTTTATGTAATGAAAATACGTAATATATGTAAAAAAAGATTTGAAGTTAAAATTATTATTTTAAATTAAAATTTATGCAATGGTAAAATGTATATTTAAAATATCACACTAATGAAAGTAACAGTAATAAATAATATCAATAAAATAATAAATTTACTACTACCACAACTAAAATAATAATAATAATAATAATAATAATAAGAATAATAATAATAATA
>JAOTQR010000015.1:0-54359 GCA_025774065.1 Solanum ossicruentum | reverse complement strand
ACAACACAAAGAAAAGACTAAAATATGATAACATAAAATATATATATATATATATATATATATATACATTCAAAAACTAACAGTTAACAAAAACTAATATCCAAAACCAACACAAGAACATTATCCAACAAGAATATCCACAAAAAACAAAATAAAACAATATTGTCTATCAAAAGGACAGGATATCAGAGTTGGGGTCAAAAGTGGTCAAACATCATGCTGCTCATGCACCAATCTCGAGCTGGTTTGCGAGGTCCGGAGTCTACCTCTCCTCCTCTACTGAAGTACCCTCTCCAGGTGCGGTGTGTTGTGCACTCTCTCTCTCTCTGAATAGCCGCCAATGAAAGCAACTCTTACACCACCTCCTTAGGTATGGGCTCCTCCTCCTCAGGTCTTGGCCTCTTCAGGGTTGGCTCTGGATCTGCATGCTCTAGAGGCCTCTTTCCTCTAGTGTTTGGTCAGTCGGCGAGCCAATCAAATGCCTCATCTTCTACTAGTGCTGCCTCTGGGACTGGAACAGGGGTTACCAATAGCTGCAACAAGTCGGCCTCGAACCTGGATAACTCATCAGTCACCGCACTCGTGTCGGCAGGCCTAGCACCCTCAAGCTTCTTCTAGACTCTAGCCTCGAATGCATTGACCCGTGCATCAACCGCTTAGACTCTATCATCAACTAAATCACAGGCAAATGCCCGTATCCTCTCCTCGGTATCCCAAACACTCTGATCAATCAACGGTCGGACCCGTACTGATAACTCCTACAGCCTGCCCTCTGCTACAGCCACCCTGTGTAATAAAGCCTAAAAAGCAACAGTAGAGAAAAGAGGGTCAACTTGAAATGTAGTTGTTGCTGGTGTTGGGGTGCTGGTGGATGGTGTAGACTCTATCTCGGCAGCCGGTATGGGCTCTATAGTAGTCGGAGTAGTACCCGTAGGAGCTTGAAGTGAACCTGGAACTTGTGGCTTGACAAAAAATGGCTCTGCGATAGCTCGAGGTAAGGACACTAGGTTCTCATCATCCTTTACCAGGCTGGGATCCATAGTGCATGTGGCCTCTACATGAGGGTCCCAGTGAGGGTCAATAGGAACACCAGCTGCACTGCATAGTCGATATATCAAAACTGGAAATGGCAGTGAGGTGCTCATCTGAGTTGCAGCCTTGTGAATTTGCTTTGAAATGATCTGTGCTCAATCTTTAGCATACCGAACTAGATGGCTAGCCAATAATACCAATCTCTCAAGGGTGATCATATTATATATAAAATTTGGCCTAATATGCCAATAGATAATAGACAGCCATAACATGGGCCAAAATGAGAGGTGCGCTTTTATATAGGATCTGTGTGGTTTGTGATCCACGTCGGCTCAATACCCTCCTCAAAGATCTTGCTAGTGATCCACCATAGAAGCTCTGTGCTAGCCCTGATGTCTTTCCTAGTCATTGCTATCCTCATCTTCTCAATATGGCTATCGTACACCATGGTGGACTGAGGGGCTGTATAAGTAGGCCCAAACTGCACTCATCTGATTGTAACCTCCAATATATCAACTCTTCTTCCTTGAACTGTCACCACCCAAAGCCTCAACTACTCGATTGGTCTTTTATTCTTCGAAAACCCCCGGTGGAGTGTAGCAAAGTACACTGCATAGAACTCACAGACTACATAAGGGGTATATTTGCCAAACTGTTATGTGGTCCAATGTAGCCAGTGCTCATTCAAACTAGTATCCAATCCGAGCACCCTATTTAAGCCCGAGACATTCAGTCGGGACTCCACATTAAACTGTCAAACTGGCTTACCTTGCCCTATTGGCTCCAACCCTTGGTCATATATTTCCTTCATCCCTGGGATGCACCATCTTCGGTTGGCTGGGGACTGGGACTGGACCTCCTCCTGCTAAGAAGTGCTCTGTGACTCTGACTCTATACCCGAGTGTAAGGGGGTCATTTGGGCTAAGCTGCTACCTGACCCATCCCCGTTACCCGGTTGTTACTCCTCTTTAGATTGGGAGGAACTACTCACTTCCTTGGGTGTTTATGCTGCAAGATCCCAGGTTTGAGGTCGATTAGCCTTCGGATCTATCCTAACTCTGTTGACTTCCACAGAGCCCTCAAATTGCTCGGTGTTGGACGATTCATCCCCCAACCTCCATTGAAGAGCTTGAATAGCCCGATTGTCTTTTAGAGGCATTTTTTGTACAAACAACCCACAAAACATCATTCAATTTCAAGATGTTTGATTCACTTAAATACTCAGTAAAAGAACAAGAAACAAAACAAAAAACTAAAAAGTAATTATGCATCGATGCAACTATAGATATGCATGTATGAGTGCAGTTATGCTCGTAAGGTGACCTACGAGTTGTATACCAGCCTCATAGAGCTAGTTGTGCCCTTAGAAATGCTTTTTGATTACAGATACGAGACATAGTTATGACTCGTAGGTTGGTCTACGAGTCGTAGTCCTGGTCTCATACCTATTTCTATAGATATTTTCAAAACATAGATAAGTTTTCGAGACCCTCCCTACGAGTCATACCAAGTACTATGAATCGTCTATGGGTCTCATATGAGAAATATGAAGGTATTACAGGTGACTTATGCTTGCTACGAGGGGCCACTACGACTGGTATAGGAACTTACGAGTCATAGGAGTGCCTCGTAGCTGAGCACAGAAGTTACTTGCCTAAGTATTTCCCACACCAAGCACGAATTCAACACCAAATTTAACTTAATCATGCAAATAAGAGCAAAGCATAACTAGATGGCACAAAATCAATTCCATATTAGCATCGACAATTTTAAATGATTATTATTGCTAAGAGTCAAAACCAGTTCAACCAAACGTCAACCACACCGAAAGCAATCAACAATCTAAATTCATTCTTGATGTCTCCACAACATACCAAGGAAGTGCAATCACCATTCACAATGATTCAATCAAACCAACATATAAGCATAGGCAATCACCCCCATACCATTTAAGCTGCAATTCCGACAACAATTCAAACCCCTACGTGATGAACATTATTATATTACATATCAAACACTACAAAATATCGTACTCATAATCACCCATTCAAGCTTTTCTACAAGGTTCACTTAACAACCCAATTCTTCTAAGGCTGATAAACCCTAGGTTACAAGTTTAGCTTATCAATCTATGTAAGGCATATTTAAACATGATCAACTAGACTTATGCTCATATAGAGAATAATGCTCATCATCAAATATTGAGAAATTAAATCAAAGAGCTTACCAATCATATTGAGAATTGAACCAAAGCAGAGAGGAGTGAAATTCGCGTCAAAACCCTAAAAATTGATACCCTTGCCAAAGTCCTTGCCGAAAAATGACGTGGGTATTCAGGAATTTTGTCAAAAAAATGGCGTAGGTGATGGGAGAGGGTCTTAGGGTTCAGGAATTTAATTTGGGGGTCAAAAATAATTTTGACCCCTTTTATAACCAAACCGGGTGAGTTTTAAAAGCTGCAGATCATGGGTACTTGACTACGACTACAATTCGTAGATCATCCTACGACTCGTAGGTCCTGGTCTTGTATCAGGCCCGACACTTAGTAAAAATTTTAGAATCATACCTGGGCACTAAAAACCCCACTTATGACTCGTAGGGGATCCTATAAATCGTAAGGTTCACTCGTAGTGTATGTGCTAACTTTAGATACTTACTGTTTCCCCTTATGAGGCATGACTATGAGTCATAGTGCTCATAGGCCTGCTCGTAGTAGCTGCTCCAAGTCCAATTTTTTCAGATCTTCAGTTCTTCCAATTCTTTCTTGCAAACCAAGTCTCAAAGCATATAAATCCTCAAAACTATTACAATTGCATCATTGTCTTCTAATTTCAGACGAATAACTACCACTACCCTAAGTCTTGAATAAAAAAACAATCATCAAAATGCTTGGTTTGCCTCCCAAGAAGCTCCTTGTTTAACATCGTGGCTTGACTTTGTCATCTTTCTTTCAACTATTATCGAGGGTCCACACTTCACTCTTGCATTCATATGGGCGTTTAATGGATTGACAAATATCAAATACAACTTCAACATCATTAACCCTGAATGCAATTGACTTGAATCCATATCCACTAGTGCTCTCCCAATGGCCAGAAAAGGTCTCCCTAAAATGATAGGTACCTCAAAATCACCTCAGAATCAACCTCCAGTTGAGGATCACAAAATCTGTTAAAAACATAAACTTATCAACTTTAACAAGAACATCTAACAAAAGTCTCACTGTTTTTTAATGGTTCGATCTGCCATAAGAAACCTTATTCATGTTGGGGTAAGAGTACCAAGATCGAGCCTTTTGAATACGGCAAGTGGCATTAAATTGATGCGTACTCCTAAGTTGCATAATGCTCTTGAAAATTTAACGTCGTCGATAGTGCAAGGATGGTGCTACATTGTTAGAGTTCATGAGAGAAATATTGGCTCAAAGTGTGTTTCTTGGTGACTAAATCCTTCATATATTTAGCATATCCGGGCATTTTCTCCAATGCTTCTAGGAGAGGGATGTTGATGGAGAGTTGCATCAACATTGAGAGGAATGTTTGAATTTACCCTCCTCCTCCTTCTTCTTGATCCTTTGAGGGAAAGAAGGAGGAGGTTTTGGGATGGATTTCACTTTGTCATGCTCCCTTATCTCTTCTTGTTGCATCCCGACACCCTTCGGGTCTTCTCCCTCAACTACAACTTCACCACCAAGACCCTTCTCATTGATTTGATCCACAAGAACCAGCATAGGGGGATCTATTGTGCTCTTGCAACTCCTAGTCATCACCGCTATGCAATGCCCTTGATTTTTAGGATTTTGAACTGTATTTCTTGGTAGGGTGCCCTTTTGGCATTGGTTTAGTTGTGAAGAAACTTATCTAAATTACTGGTCAAGTTGCTTGATTGCCACTTAATGAGATTCTATCTTTTGATTAATACTTGAGATATCTGCTTTCATTCACTTTCGAGTCTCATCTTGATGATCTGCTCGCTTCAACAACTTTTCAAACATATCTTTAATCCTAGAATTGTTTGATCCGGCATCACGATTGTGTGGTGGTACATAAAATCCAGTTCTGTAGCCTTCTCTTCTCCCCCTTTTTGCTTCTGGCACTCTCACTCTCTCATAGTATCCACTCCGATTGTCTCTGTACATCCCATCATGGTTGATGTTTCGACCTTGATTCCCAAAATTTTGCCTCCAATAGTCCGAATTGGACCCTTGGGTGTTGTTCTGAAAACTCGCCACTTGGTTACTTACATAATAGGCATCCACATCAAAGAATTGATCATCATACACAGGAGTAATTAGGGGGTGAGCTATTGCCTTCACACTAGCTTGGTTTTGCATCAAAACCAAATCCATGCTCGTATGGAGTTGAGCAAGTTACTCCATAATCTCTTCATCTACTTTAGCCTGCTCACTATTTGTGGCAACCGCACAAGAAACTTTGTATTACCATGTTCACGCTAACCCCATGCCCTGTTGGTCTTCACCACTTGCTCCATTCTTTTGGTCACTAGCTCAAACGGTTGATCAAGAAAATAATTCCCATGATCGTGTTGGCGCAAGCTTTGCTATTATCATCAAGTGCTCTATAGAAGATCTCAACCAAAGCATCATCAACAGTTTTGTGATCAGGGACCATCCTCAAACATTTGGTGAATCTCTCCCATGTAGTTCTAAAAGACTCTCTAGGCTATTGCTCCAAGTTATTAATTTGGTCCTCAAGCTTCAACTTTTTTGACCTTGGGAAATATCTTTCTAGGAACACCCTCTGCAGCTCAGCCTAACCCGTGATGGTACCAGGAGGAAGTTCAGACAACCATGCAGCTACATTGCTAGGCAATGACAATGGAAACACCCTCAATCTAACAACATCAATAGAAATATTTCTCGTCCCCATGACACTTTTGCACATGGAGATGACATTTTTGAGATGACAGTGCAGATACTCTGATGGTAACTCTGTGAATAGGCCACAATTTTAGAGTATCTGGAGTAATCCACTTGATACCGTGAACTTAGCATCTGCCATTATAGGGGTAGTACTATAGAACTGGTAACATCCATCGCCATAGGGTTTAATTGGTATTGATTCCAGCCGTATGCAATTGCATTGAAATCTCTAAGTTGTGGCTAGTTAACCCTTGGTGGTGGATTCTCCTCTCTTCTTAAGTCTTCCTAATTCGCATGTATATCCTCCTCAACCTCAATGTCCTCATTCACTTGAGCCATCCTTCTTGGTAGTCGATGGATCTCCAAATTTAGTGGAGCTAAGGGATTGCCGTAGCTCCTTGTGTTTAGCATACAACCTAGTATACCTTGCAAAAGAAATCAAACAACAAAAACAAAACAAAAGTAAAGTACAAAAGACTCTAGAAATCAATACTAGAACTAACAATGAATTCAAGTCAAAACCTAGTCGTATTCCCAGGCAATGGTACAATAATTTTTGATGATGATAGTTATGCTCCAATAAGAAAGCGATTGCTATCAGTAATTAACCTAACCCAGGTCAGGGTCAAATCCAGAGGGAATATAGGGATTGACTATAAGATTTCACTACTAATCATTCCTAGTATCTATAACTACAATCTCTAGATGGGGGGATTGTTGTGATTCAAAGACAACTTAAAATAAATACTAATTAAAATTCAGGAAAACACTCAATTTTTGGTGCAACTTGGTAATTGTGTTCCCCATGGCTCATTGACTCAATTACCCTAGGTAATATAACTTTGATCAGTGAATTGCATGCAGGATGGTAACTTAGGTTCTTCCAGCCCTCTTGTGAAGGTGAATGTCGAATTTCACAATAGCGCTTGGTCGGCAACCACGGTGTGCCATCTAGCCATTACCTATTGTCCTAGTCAACCTCCCCTTGGTCAAGATTTGGTCGATTAGAGGGGAAAACATCAACTGAATCCTATAATCTACTTTCTCTTTCCTATTCATCACTACCTTGGTTGGGATCATGATAGTAGGCAGGGTTTGGTGTTGGCCACCACTAAACAACATTAAGCATGAAGGGAAATAAACAATACATGAAAAACCCCAATCATAGGCATGCACCAAACCTAGGTCATCTCAAGTCAAATACCCATGGTTCCCACAACCCAAGATGTGGGTGTTTAGCTACTCATGACTGAGATAAAAAACATAAGAATGTACATAACAGTGATATTACGACTTTCACCAATAACAATGCTGAAGATAAGCACCACACGTTGCAAACCCACAAGCTTGATTGATCAACAATGAGCACAAACCAAGATTTCAATCCCAAAAATGGGTTTCCCAAAGAGAACACTAATCTACTCAAAAAATCTAAGAATAGTTTCAAAATGTAATGGAGAAATGTCTACTGTTCGAACTCCCTCAAAAAACCTAACTTAAACTATTTATAGTATTTACAAAACAACCCTAGGAATTACGCAAAAAAGACAGCTAGCATTTGATAGGAGACCCATTCTCATTGGAGAGTCTCTTTCTAATGAGAATGGGGTCTCGTATCAAGTTCTTGGCATCTTGGAATGAACTGGTATGACCCATAGGTATGAGTCGTTACTCGAGATACAACTCATATGTTGATCTCATAGTCTTCGTCTTCAGTTTTTTGTCCAACATTTTGGCTCCCTGATTCTTGTTACGAGTCCACCTACACGAATCATAGTGTGTCTTACGACTTGTAGGATAGGTTTATAGAGGTGACCTTTACTTGGCATATTTCTGATTTTTGGTCCCTGATTCCTGCTATGACATAACCTACGCCTCGTAGGAGGGCTCATATGGCCTATACTTCAGCAAAATTTGCAACATTTCTTCAAAATCATGCCAACCTAACTTCTCTGCAAGAATAACACAAGAACACATCAAAACACTAAAAAGTTGCTTTAAGAACTCACAAAATCACTTGTTTTAGGCACCAAATGTGTTGTAATTTGACAGCATATCAGGGTTTCAACCATTAGGTCCTTTCACCCATGGTGTCCAACCTTTCTTTTTATATAACTTGCATATCTCTAAGTTGATTTACTTATGGGCATTACTTATTATGAATATAGTTATAAACTATATTGGTGTTTCATAAAATTGTGACTGTTTAAGCATGTTTTGAGTTATGAATCTATGATCCATTAAGTGATTTGATGAGGGGTTTTGATGTATCTTGCACAAGGTTATTACCAAGTGTTGGTTGATGGTTTTACATTGATTTTTCTCATATGATTTCATTCTTGTATTGCATGATTTTGTACTAGTATTACACACCTATCAATTATTTGATAAAACATCTGGTTATGGATTCTTGAGTTATTGAAGGTCTAATGCATAACATATGTGTTTACTGACTTTATGATGATGAAAGTAATGTGTATATGTGTTGATTTCATGAATAGTATCTATAGTGTTGCAAGTTGACCACGCTTTGTTCGGGCGGTGGTAGGCCCGTGCAACCATGTTAGGGGGTGTGAACCTCAATCGCCTCGCTTGAGAGGTGTTAGGCCCGTGCAACCATGTTTGGGGGTTTGTACCTCAATTGCCTTGCCAAGGGGGTGGTAGGCCTTGGTCTCTATTATGATGGTCTCTTCCTACACATGTAATATGTTCTATATAAGCATGTTTTACTTCAAGCATCGTTCATGCATGCCATATTGTTACTATGCTCATCCATTGCCTATACATACACATTTTGCTTATGTTGCCAATTTTTTGTTGTATTGCATGCCCGTATACTTTGTACATTCAAACGTACTTACGCATACTCTATGCCTACATGATGTTACCATGTAGGAACCGGAGCTTCACTAGATCATCTTCCTCCTCCACGTGGCTAGTACTATCTTTAAAGCAAGCCTGGTGAGTCCTAAGCTCCAAGGACAATAGGTATTGATACTATGTTATGTAAAAACTCATTTCATTATTTAGATGCTTATGACTATGAAGGTGAGCCCACAAAGTTGCCTTGGCCCGCACCGAATCCTTGTTAGAGGTGTTGTTGGACAAATTTTGTATTTACACTTTGAGCTTTGACTCCTTTGATAATTTATGCTATGAAAGACTTCCGTTAGTTCCTTTATCCTTATTTATATTCTCTTAAAGTGGTTTAATTGCTTACACGAACAAGGATGTGTAAATGATATGCTAAGAGGCTTGTTTGGGGTCGTTTTTGGTTCCCATTCACCATGTCACGTCTAAGCCCTAGGCTTGGGTCGTGACACTTGAAGAACAAAAAGAGATAAGATGATTGAACCCAAAACCCTAGGTGCCAGAATTCTCAATGAAAATGGATAGTGATGGCCGAAAAGTTGCTCGAAATTAGAGGGAAATGGAGAAATTGGGGAAATTTTGGTCAATTATGGTAAAAGTAGGGTCAAAATATTTTAACCCCTCTATTTTTCCCATTACCGGGTCACAGTTAAAATTACTGAGGTTGGGTCTACAAAACCCTGACTACAAGTTATAGAGGGATTTACGACTCGTAATTAATGGTCTCATAGACCTTTCAACACTTGAAAAAAATTTAGAACCTTACCTGAGTTCCACGAACCCCATTCACAACTCGTAGTTTGATCTATGAGTAGTAAAGTTGGTTGATGGGTTAAGTGCATACTGTTCATGCTCACTGGAAATCTCTACGAGATTGGGTGATGAGTCGTAAAGTACAATACGACTCGTAATTCCATTCGTAGAAATTGTATCTGATGCCTTTCTCAGTAAAATCTTTTGCCTTAGTCTTCTACCTGCATACTCTTCATAAAATTCACTTGCACCCTATATGTAACAAACCTAGTGTTAAAAAGAGCAATCAACACACAATCAAATAACTACCTAAGAATCCAAAAATTGAAAATAAACCCAAAACTAAGCTAAAACATCAAAATCCTTGGGTTACCTCCTTAGTAGCGCCTAATTTATTGTCGGGCACAACTTAGACAAATTGGTTACTAGACTTCACCAATTGCCCAAACCTCACTTTTTAACTCATCAGGATGCTTCATAGACTGACGGATGTCAAAGACAACTTCTTCGTCATTCACTCCAAACCTGAGTCAACCAACATCCATATCTACTAGAGCTTGTCCCGTGGTCTTTCCAAGATGATTGCCACTTCAAAATCAACCTCATAGTCTAGAATCTCCAAACGTGTAGGTAATATGGAATTTTCAACCTTTACCAACACATCATAGAGTATCCCCACAATTTTCTTAACTGTCCTATCTGCAATCAACAACCGTATGTTAGTAGGGGTAGGGGCACCTAAATCAAGCTTCTTGTAAACCATAACAGGCATCAAATTAATACTTGCACCCAAATCACATAGTGCCCTTGTGAACTTTACATCTTTTATAGTGTAAGGTATAGTGAAAGCAACTAGGTCTTCATGCTTTTGAACCAAGGACTTAGTAGTGATAGCACTACAATGTTGCAGCTCTTGAAAAAGCTCCTAACTTACTGTGTGCTTTTTGGTAACCAAATCCTTCATATATTTTGCATAATCCAACATTTTCTTCAAATCTTCATTTAGAGGGATGTTAATGGATAGTTTCCTAAGCATAGAGAGAGTGTTTGAAATTTCCTTCCTCCTCCCTCTTTTTGAGTCTTTGAGGGAAAGAAGGAGGAGGCCTTGCACCAGGCTTATAATACAGTGGCTCTTTAGCTACCTTACCCATCCCATCTTTAACACAATCATCTCGTTCAACCACATCCTTATCTACAACAATATTATCATGAACATCTTCTATCTAAACCAGTATAGGAGGATCAATGGTATGCTTACCGCCTCTAGTAGTAACCACCATTCATTGCCCTTCATTCTTTGGATTATGAACTGTGCTGCTGGGCAAAGACCCTTTTGACATTGATTCAATTGAGTTGACACTTGACCAAATTGTTACTCAACCTGTTTAATCACAACAAAATAAGACTCTACCTTTTGATTCATGCTTGAAATATTAGACTTCATGATCCTTAGAGTTTTATCTTGTGTCTCGACCTTTTTCTACAAATGATCAAACATCTCCTCAATTCTAGAATTGCTTGTACTGACATCTCGATTATGTTGTGGCACATATTGACCTTTTCTGAAGCCATTCTTCTACCCTAATCTGCTTTAGCATCACTATTCCACTCATAATAACCACCTCAGTTGTCCCTATAATCTCCATCTCTACCATAGTTCCGACCATGGTTTCCTTGACCTTGGGGTCACTAGTCCTGATTAGACCCTTGGGCATTGGTCCAGAAACCCCCTATCTGATCATTCAAAAAGCAAGCATCCTCCTCAAAATAAGATTCCTCATACATGGGTGCATGTGGAGGTTGATGAACTATTATATTTACTCTTTCCTGGTGCTACTTGATCACAACATCCATGCATGTGCAAAGTTGAGCAAGTTGTTGCATAATATCCTCATTGATCTTGGCTTAATCTGAACTAACATTAATAACACATGAACTCCTCATAGAAGCTCTATCCCGTTGTCCCCATACACGATTTGTCTTGACCACTTGCTCTATATGTTCGACAATCCTTGCAAATGGTTGATCTAAAAGCATGCCCTCGTAATAGTGTCAACACAGGCTTGACTATTCTAATCAAGGGCATAGTAGACGATCTCCACCAAGGAATTATCAACTATCTTATGGTTAGGGACACTCCTCAAACACTTAGTAAACTGCTCTCATGTAGTGCTAATTGAATCACCATGAAATTGGTCAAAATTGTTGATCTGATCCTTTAACTTGAGCTTCTTCAATCTAGGGAAGTACCTCTCTATAAAGGACTTCAGCAAATCTGCCCAACTAGTGATTAAACTATGTGGGAGCTCAGATAGCCATAATGCAGCATTGCTCGTAAGAGATAATGGGAAAACAAAAAGTCCTATAGCATCTATAGACAGATTCAGTGTCCACATTATACCCTTACAAACAAATACCACATTGTGCAAGTGGTTACGTGGATCCTCTGATGGTAGGCCCACATATAATCCACAATTTTGCAGTATTTAAAGTAAACTACTAGAAACTGTGAAATTTGTGTCAGTCGGTAGTGGTGGCAACACAATAGGCCCGGTCACATCCATAGCAATAGGGTTCAACCTATATTGCTTCTACCAGTAAGCATTGTCATTGAGATCTTATGGCTATGGAATATTCTCCAAACAAGGTGGGTTGTTATTTCGATCATCATCATTAACATTTCGATTCATGGTTGCATTACACGTGATATTAGCATTTTCTTGGGCCATTCACCTTGTAATTCCTTGGATCTCTAGCTCAAGTGGAGTTAAGGGATTGCCTTAACTCCTAGTGTTAGGCACACACTACTAGTATACCCTGCAAAGAAATAAAAATGAAAGCAAAAGTAAAATTCAAAGGAACTAAGGATTAACACTACAAATACAATTACTAGTGAATTCAATTACGTCTAGCTGTAATCCCTAGCAATGGTGTCATAATCTTTGATCATGCCCAAGTTACACCTCTCTTTTTGAGGATAAAGTGGTCATTCTCAAATATAAAACCTAACCAAGGTTAGGGTCGAATTCCACAGAGAATACAAAGACTCACAATGAATTCACTAACACGCAATTCAAGTAATTGACAACTCAATTCCCCAAAGGAGGGATTTGTAACGTTCAACAAGAAATTAAACTAAACTAACTAAAACAAGAGACAATCAATAATGGAGTGCAACTTGGGAATTGTGTTCCCCATCATTCACCAACTCAATATCCCTTGATAACCCAATTATCGACTAGACTATAACATGTAGAATGGTAATTTAAGTTCACCAAGCCCTCTTGTTAAAGGTGGGAGGCGAATTTCACTATGTGACTTGGTCCATCTCTATAGTGTGCAATACTAACTAATACCTATAGTCCCAGTCTACCTCCCCTTGGTCTAGTCCGGTTGATTAGATTAGAACATATCATCAAATCATGTTAATTAATCTCTTTTCCTACTCATTACCACATAGATCGGGAAGGTAACACTAAGCAAGTTCTAAAATTGGCCACCACTAGAAAACATGCAAAACGAAGAAAATTGATTAACACATGTAAATATCCATTTTAAGAATTGCAAATTACTAGAGTTTATTTGGTTAGATCTTCATGGTTTCACAATCCCAAGTTGTCGATTTAGCTACTCATCATATGGACCGATGAAGAAATCATGCATTGAGAAAATATAATTAATCACTTACCCAATTGAGTTGAAGAAAGAACAAATGCAAAATATCTTCATGGTTCCACAATCCCAAGTTGTCGATTTAGCTACTCCTGTTATTGATAGATGAAGAAATCATGCATTTAGAAAACATAATTAATCACTTACCCAATTGAGTTGATGAACAATCAAATCCAAAATATATTGAGAATCACATAATTTGAAGATACCATGAATCCACAAGTGCATTCTCCCCCATGATTGAAGTCTCCAAGTACAAAACCCTAAAGTACTTTCTAATGACGTTCACTATTGTACTCACCTCAATACTAACCTAAAAATTTCTATTAATAGTGTTTACAAACAGGTCATTGAAAAATAGAAAAACTGGTCGGCGACTTTCTACGACAGGCATTCATGACTCATAAACTTACTTACAAGTCATAATTTGGGTCTCGTATTCAGCTCTAGAGATATTAGACTTCACTAGTACAGAACCACTTTACGAGTCATAGACTGATTAATGACTCATATTGTAATCTCATAGACTTCATCTATATGAACTCGTCCTTCACTGGAATTCTTCACGAAGCAACTCTATACGACTCTTAGAGTGATCTATCACTCGTACAGAGGTCTCATGTGATTGAACTTCAAAAATCAAACTTCACTAGAAATCTTCACAAAATCTTCTTACGACTCATAGAGTGTCCCATAAATCATCAAAAACAAGAAGAGATTACAATTATGCCCCAGAAATCATACCAACCTACTTTTCTACAAACTAAACATCAAAAAAAACATAAAAACCATAAATGTCGCATTGAGAACACACAAAATCCTATGTTCTAAGCATCGAACGTGCTATATTTTGATAGCATATGAAAATATGGGAAAGGAGCCACGAACATAAGCACCCAAACTTCATGAGATCGTTAGATAAGTATATACAAGTTTCCAAACACATATAGGCCATGGGGAATGCTTGTGCATGGATTTGGGAGGTTTACGGAAGGATTTCAGGCTTGGTGGCCCTTTAAGGAACTCTCCACGAGCTGTGGACCTCATCATTGGCCCTGAAAAGGGCCTTGGAAGGTTCCTCAGCCTTCCAACCAAGAAATTGGCTAAGGTAGGCACCACATGGCCCTTGCACGGGGCGTGCAAGGCTTCACGATCTTTTTGAGCTCTTGTGTGACCTCCCACGAGCTGTGGAGAGCTGCCTCATGAAGTTCTCATCCTAATATATGGTTCTAAGTATGAAAGCACAATCTCTAAGCTTGTGTCACTTGCATGGACACTTGCATGGACCATATGCGTTCCTTGGAGAAGAACTTGTCTAATATTTTGGCCAAGGTCAATTCCACCGACCACTACACAGTCCGTGGACCACTTTGTGAGCCATATGACTCTTTGACAGGACCCCTAGTAACATTTAAAGCTCGTTTCATTTTTATATAATTTTGGGTATTTCTAAGAGTCTTTATGACTTTCAAACCTATACTAAACCCCTGAAAATACCTATACTCTTCTATTCATATTCAAATTCTTTCCTTGCACTTAGAATATTCAAACTCTCTCATCTAAAGAACTCCACTCAAGAGAGCCATTGGAGAATTAGCTTGGAGCTCAAGGAAGGGTCTTCTTCTTCAATAAGTTTCTTCTTGATTGTTCTTAATTATCTAAGATATTTGGGTTGATTCATGGTCTCTTTCAACCTTGAACACTCCAAAGATTTCGTACTTCTTAAATTATGAATTTCAAGCTTACTTTGCATATGGGTGTTTAAATTATTGTTTATTTGATTAAATTGAGATATGGACAATGTTTAGTTGATGTTTTAATTTGATTTAAGTCCTAATATGATGAAATGCATTGGTATTATGAAGGTCTGATTCTGTATGTCCCCTTAAATGTTGGATTTAAGCATAGGTAATCTAAATTATGATTTAAATGTGAATTTACTCATGAATTTACGTAGATTTCATATTATATTGTTTATTTAAGTATGAATCTCTATTGCCTATGCTATTCTCTCTTTATTCATGGCATATACATATATTAGCATTGGTTTTCATGAGGATCATGAAGTGGGTTAAGACCCAATTATGTTTATGAATATGATTTTGATGAAAGTATGGGTATGACATGATATGTGGGCACAAAATATCTATGATATAGATCCTTGAGTAAAGTGTGGGCGTTTATACCAATATGAATATATGGGAATGAGTTATTCCTATGCACGAAAGTGTGAATTGAAGTAAGATTTGGCTCTGTAGTCCAAGTATGATTGATTATATAGAATGTTTGGCTTTCAAGCCTAAGTATGCATTCAAATGATCTGAAATGACTTATACCTCTTTTGAAAGCATGCATAAGTATACATATTTGTATGGGATGATGACTTAGCATCGAGAGGACTTGTGGGAAGGGAGCTATCTCCAAGGGTCCAATACCCAAGTTCCAAACTATGTACCAGCCATAGGTTCATGTTATGGTAACTTTTACTGAAATGGTGGTTACTTAAGGTATGGTTACAATATGTTATAAATGAAAATCCTTTCTGAAATAGGGGTACCCATAAGGTAAAGTTAATTCTCTGAAATAGGGGTCCCCATAAGGAGAAATATGGTCTATATTTGGCAAGTAAGTCACCTCTTATTCAATGTGAGGAAGATACTAGAATTCCATCTTATTGCTCGCATGGTATAGATGTTGTTTGAGGTCTTATCCCAACTATGTTGAAGTATTATCGCATGCATGCATCATGAATTTCATGGCATATTGATATATTACTCTTCCATGTTTATATACTTCTTTCTATATATGTACCCTTATCATCTAACAATGAATGCAGGCTTAATTAGTTCATATGCATTGCATGCCAACATACTTAGTACATTCAAATGTACTAACACAGATCCTTTGTCTACATGATCTAATGATGTAGGAACCGGAGACTATCTTTATCCTCCTCTTGACGGTTAGCTCAGACTGTGAAAGTTGTTGTTGTGAGTCCAATCATCCAAGGACAAGCCATCATCCATGTACCTATTAGGTTGCTTCTACTTATGTTTTATTTACTTTGAGGGTGATCTCGGGACATGTCTTGTCCCCCGTCCTATTCTGTGACTTAGATATATTGTTAGACAAAATGTAGACTCTCATATAGATTTGTTCCATGTCTTGTTATTAGTTATGGATTATGATTATGGCTATCTATTGAATGTTGATGATATGATGATTTGCTTATGATGATATGCGGAAATATGGAAAGTTATAAGTCCCATTCTATCCTCGTAGCATGAGTCATACTTATCGGCCCCTTAGTTCATATGTGCTATGTGCTATGTGGACCATGAAATTCCCTATCACCATGACATCCCTATAGCATGAGTCATACTTTCTTCATTAAATTCTTTTGAATCGATGATGAATATGTGGATGCTATTAGGCTAGTTTTGGGGCTCTCGGGTTCCCACTCGCTATGTCACTCCCAGGCCCACTCCTAGGCCCTAGGCTTAAGACGTAACAGTGAATGTGCAACTTTAGCATGCTGACCCTGTGCGAACTAGGTGGGTTGGCTTCTTGAAGCAGCACCAGCTCACTTATAAACTTCCCCGGGGCATTTTCAGCCTATCCGATCTCTGTTTTACATAAATAAATAGTGTAACCACATGGATTTTAACATTTCGGATACAACTGTGTGGTCGGAATTTCTAAGAGAACATCCTCTAGAAAAATTAGGGTCCTACTTCTTTTCAACTAATTTAGCTAAAGAACTTAGGGGGTCAAAATGCACCTGGGATCCCTCTCATTCTGACGAAAGGTCATTCTAGGTCATATTCAACGTTTTAGAGTTGACTACGCCATTAAATTTCCATTTTGAGCAACCTTATCTTGGCTTTTACAGAAAAACAATTTTTAGCTTTTGATTGAACTTATTTTACAACTTTTGACTTAAATCCACATTGGGAACCCTCAAACCTCTGACCAACCATGCTCCCAGCCTAATTCAGCCATTCTAAAACTAAGGGAACCGTCAGAATTCCATTTTGTGGCCTTTTGCTATGACTTTACCAGATTTTGTAGTTATAACTTCTCATTAACTCAAAAATCCTCATAACTCATGATCAACTTAACCAAAAACCACCCCTACATTCCAAAAAAGTTACAAATGCCCGATGTTAGAATTCACAAGCTCAAATCAACAAAGTAATTGCAGAAACATAAAAATGACTCGAAGTGTCATTACAACATCTCCTACTAATAAGACTTTCTTTTGCGAAAGTAAAAGTAAAGGCATGTCTAATAGATCAAATAGGTCAGGGTACTGATCTCACATCTCTGCCTCCGACTCCCATGTAGCCTCCTTGACAGGGCAATGACGCCACTTAACCTTAACCATCAGTATCACCCTAGAGCACTACTATCTGGTATCCTTAGCTAGAAAGGCCATTGACTCCTTAACAAATGTCAGACAATTATCTAACTCAACTAAATCATACTGAAGCATATGTGACTCATCTGGAATATACTGGCACAACATTGATACATGGAAAATAGGATGTATAGCAGAGTATGCTTTCCTTTTTCCTTTTCCTTACACCTCTCTTTAAGGTCTCTGAGATCTTTGTTCTATTCTTTTGGGAGCTATAACAACTCCCCTAGCAGCCTTAGATCAATCTCGAGTAACCTGCTTATTAGGTTTTCCCACTCCTACACAATAATAAACTCCAAACATCTTGTGAGAAATAGTTGTAAGGCAATTAGGTGCAAAATTTGATCATAAGAGAAACATTCAAGGCAAACTAGACTGTTCGACCGCAGAACATACTCGACAATTCGCAGAACTGATTCTACGGTCAAAAAGACCATCGCATTTTTGCATAGTTTTCATACTTTGGGATACTATTACTTTTGGAAATACTCATGCATATTTGGCGATATGCCGAAGTTATTCAACAATGAAAGATCCATGCCAAAAGTTAGAGCAATAAAACATGAAGATCAATAAATTAAGGTAATGCATGTGGCAATTAGGCGAATCGTTAAGTTCATTTAGGCAGTAAAAAAGATCATCACTGAAGGTGATTGGCATGGCCTTTCATTTATTCAGTCAAACTTCAACAATTGTTTTACCAAGAACAAAGTTGGGAGTCACACACTAACCCACAATAATACATCATATGTATGCTAAACTATTGATTATAACAATCACATGGTTTCTATAGCTATAAACTCAATTAGGCGATGAGTTAGCCTTAAGAATGATCACCCAATCTATCATCGGGCAAGTTCACTTCACTTAAAGGAGATTAAGGGTTACCAAGACTTCACTCGTAGCCCAAAAGAAGAATCAATCCAAACAACCAAGCTTTTTTGTTAAAACATCATCATGATCATCGCACTATCTCAAGTGAAAACATTCAAGCACGATGACAACCATGAAATTGAGACAATACCAACAATCATTCCACCAGTAGGATACAGATCACTCTTTCATAAACCTAGCCCAAATCATAGGCATCGCCGATTTTGACACACATAGAGGGAATCAAAACCCATAATAAATCACTTATACATATAATATAGGGTTTTAGAAACACTCTAAAGATCCACCCACTCAGCTTCCCATAAGATTTCAAGCACTAAAGCATGATTAATATATTCACAAACTTTGATCAACCTTACTATCAATTGCATTCTTCCAAAAGATCTAAAACTAGGGCCAAAAACATACCTTTTCAATGGTGAGCCATAATGAAAATCCTCAAAGTGCCTTGGTGATGAATATTGTCAACTTCTTTGGGAAAATTTTCAAAGAAAAAGCAAAAGGGGGTTTAGCGTGCAAAAGGGGGTTTAGCGTGTAAAAGGAGTTAAAAGAAGGGAAGATGGAAAGTGAAAGGACTAATGCATTTGAAAAGCCTCAAGTAGGTCACTGAGTCGTGCATGTTTGGCGATACTGAACCATATTGCGTAGCACATTCAGCGCTATGCCAAGTATGTAGGGACCACCTTTTTTCATAATATGTATACATTTCCTTCAGACCAGAAGTGCAGTGAAATTGACCATCTCAAATAGATTTTGATGATTTCACCGAGTTGCCATCTAGTCCGCCAAATTTGACAGCACCTCAAGAGTCACTAAGTGACTCGAAAGGCGGTCAAATTGATGGTCGCCTTTTCAGCTTAGTAATACGCCAAGTAGTTTCATTGATTGCCCTCTCAGCTCTCCACTCCAATTTTTCTCTTTTTAAACCCTACACAAATCAACACCCATTATTTAAAGCTAAAGGCAGTAAATACTCACCTTCAGTTACTTCCTAAGCAACACCTTAGTTAATGTCATGGCATGACATAATTCCTCTTCTTATCAAGTCACCGCCGATTGGCTAATCACTGAAAATACTTTAGGATCATCTCCTGGCTTCAAAGTTTTAAATTGAACACCACTTCCTTATCATTCACTTTGAACTTAAGATCTCCACTCTCGACATCCACAACAACTTGCTCGGTGGTTAAGAATGGACTACCCAAAATAATTGGTGCATCGATATCCACCTCATAATCTAAGATCACAAAATCAACAGGAAGAATGAATTTGTCCACCTTCACCAATACATCATCTAAATTTTTCATTGGTCATTTGATAGATTGATTAACCACGAGCAGCTGTATTGTTTAGGTAAAGGGATCTCTAATCCCAGTCCTCAAATATGGCTAGGGGCATAAGATTTATACTTGCTTCCAAGTCATATAGTGCCTTACTAAACTTTGAGGCTCCAATAGTGCATGGAATAGTGAATGCACTTGGGTCTTCTTTCTTCACTACCAACTTTTGTGTTACGATTGCACTACAATTATTAGACACTTCAATTGTCACACACTCAAGATTTCTCTTTTTCGTGACTAACTACTACATGAATCTAGCATAACCTGGCATTTCGATCAATGCTTCTACAAGTGGAACATTTCTCAACACTGAGTTGAACGTAGAGAGGAATTTTGAAACTTAAGCCTCCTTCTCTTTCATCTTTATTCTCTGAGGAAATGGAGGATCAACCTTGACTTGAGGTGTTTTCAACCTCACAGCTGGACTAGAACTTTTGGGGAATACTTTCTTGACATTCACAGCATCATCCCCACCCTTCTCTTGTTTATCATTGTACAGATCGCCACGAGCATCACCATCTTCAACATGAGCTTCATACTCATCAACTTCAACAGTAAATGCACCTTTTTTTCTCCTATGTCATTCAGGCATTCTTCAACAACAATATATTGTTTTATTCCTTCAACCGCTTTCCCACTATGCATGGTTATGGATAAATATTGTTGATCATTTCCCTTACGATTAGCCACCATGTCACTTGGTAAACCTCTTTTTGGGCACTGATTTAGATGAGCTGATATGTTTCCAAGTTGAGTTTCCAAAGGCTTATAGATGTCGAATGTGACATCATGGTTTGACTCAACCAGGAAAAGTCAAATTTCATCTCCTTTAGGACTTAATCAGAGCCTTCCACTTTTTCAACATTTGGGTGAGCATATGTTCAGTCTAAATATTCCCTTGATTGACCACTAGGTCAGCAGCTTTCACCCTATCATGAGGTAGAATATACCTATCTCCATCATTGTTCCTCCAACCCCAACTTGAGGTTGGTCAGCCTATGCATGATCTCGCCACTCGATGTTATTGTTGCAACCTTGATTCGCGAGAGGCCTTGGAGAAGTTCGTCGAGAACCCACCATTTGGTTTACCATATAGTTTACCTCCTCGTTGTAACCACCTTCAAATGGTGCACATCAACATTCACACTTTTATGATCTTATCCCATGACATGCTTAGTCAAAAGAGCAAGTTGGGTAAACCTTTTAACCATGTTCATATCCCTCTCTTGATCCTTATCGACTAAGCCTATATGCCAACTGAGCCCTCATAAGCCCAGAAGGTACACCCATGCATAACGGTGCAGCAAGAATAAATATATGGTATCCATGTGATCCAGCGAATCCAGAGCTAATTCGATAACCAAGTTGTCTCTATTCCCAATACAACATTAGCCTGGACCTTGAACCCAAGCTGCCTCGGCCTCGAACCTAGGTTGTCCAAATATGGCTTAGCCGAGGGTACAGTCCAAAAAGGCTAATATAGAATGACAGTGGCATTAAACCACATGTGTAACCCAACAATGGCCTTAAACTAAGGGGGTAAGGTAGCAATGACCTCAAACTAAAGATATAAGTCAACAATAGTTTCTATTGAAAGATATAGTCCAATAATAGCCTATAACCAAAGATATATAGCATAAAATAGTTCAAATATGGGCAAAGCCAAGTAATAAGGATGCCTCACAGTGGAAACAAGGTAGCCCAAATACTTGGGTCCCTGTCATATCAAACCTCACTAAGGATCTTCTCTATCTTATTCAAGTCTGCTAGTCTGGTGTACAGGGATGTATGTTATCAAGTCACATCAAGGAGATAAATAACAAGTTGCCACTCTGAACAATGCAAGTCTAGGGTGTCAGTAGCCTAGGCTTAGTTTAGTCCCTAGAAAATAGTGGATAAAACAAAGCAATTAACAAATATACAACTCATAGATAGTAAAATACGATAATAAGTATATCTAGAAACTTCAATATTAGCTAGTATAGCAGATTCAACATATATAATATCAAATATACAAGAAATCAATGCGCAGCCTTAGTATATTAAATTTCATCACCACAACCTTTAATATAAGAAATTAAGAAAGTACGGCCTTTAACCCTGCAAGTATGGTTTATATCCCAACAAACATACCGACCTCTATTACAGCTAACTCAGCAGATATAGTCATTAACTTAGTGCAACCAACAAGTATGGTCATTTACGTATCAAATCTAGCATATACTCATGTCTTCCAATAAACATTCATATATTCAGCTCAGTCTACAAGGAAGGAGAAGCCTCGCCTACCTAGAAAGCCAAACAAGTGTGTTCCACCTCACTCCATAAGACCCTTACACTTTCTATAGCCTTCGAGTGCTGCCAAACTATCAAAACTAAACTCTCGGAGTTAAAATAATTGTATAAACATTAATACCTCAATAATATAGGAAATAAGTCAATTCTATGCTAAATCAAAAAAATTCCCCGCATCCAAAATTTGGAACCGATGTTTTATGATGGCTATCACGACTACCCGAGCTCATATTCAAAAGTGGAGCTCAAACTGAGGCTAAAAAAAAATACTAACAATGCAAAATAAATAATGCATTTCTTTTCAAAGAGAACTCATATGTCATCGTAAGTTCATCTAAATTTTACCTAAAACAAAGCACATTTAGGACAATCCATCAATTCAAGCGCTAATGCCTCAAAAAATTCTTCAATTTAGAAAAAAACCTTCACTAAAATCCAATTCAAAATGTCCAAGTTATCACGTCCCAAAATTTCTTTATAGAAATTGACATTAACAACAACTAAAATAACATATTTTCCTCAAACATATACAGAGAATGATTTTCGACAACTCCAAAATGTTTCTCTAGAAAAAATACACAAATTATCCTTTTGAATCACCCAAATCGGATCTAAAATGAGGAAATTATCATTGTCACTACCATGTGGTGCCTCCTCATGTGGCTATGTCACGTGCTGCCTCTGATTTTCAGCAACCGCTCAAACTTAATTTTGATGCTCTAGCATCATTCAGAGTTGGCAAAATACAAGTCATATATCAAAATCTAATTAGAAATGACATCTCTTACTTAACGGTGTCGTCAAAATTCCCATTTGAGGTCATTACAATCAGGTGTGGTCACACTTCCCAATATTGAAATCTATCGAGGGGAAAAATGTACTTGGAAGCCTCGAGAACCAAATAAAAGGCTATTTTAGACCAAACACAACATTTTATAGTTAACTGTGTTGTCAAAATTCCCATTCGAGCATCTTCACTAAGAATGTTCACTAAAATCAAGTACTGGTCATTTTTGAAAGGCTAAATCGCAAAACTTGGTATAAACTAAACTGAAAACCATGGTACTCTAACCGAACTTACTTCTAGCCTAATTTGGCTATTTAAGAATTGATAGAACTATCAAAATCCTGTTCTGAGGACATTTACTAGGACAAATACTCCAAAGAAACCTTTTCAAGCTTAACAAGCCTTCCAACAAAGAAAACTACACAAAAACCAAACAAATGACCACACAACCAAACTATCAGTTCCAGCAACTCACAAATAATTTGGGGTCACCACAGAAATGATTTAGCTGATGAAATATGAGCAGAAATACATAAATAACCTGATGGCCCATACAACATCTACTACTAAAAGAACTTTTGTCAGTGAAAGTAAGGATAAAGGCATATTTGAGGACCCGAATAAGCTGGGGTACTGCTCTCACATGTCCCGCTCGATATCCTAGGTAGGCTCCTTAATTGGTTGGTGCCACCACTTGACACTAACTATAGTTATAGCTCTAGAGCAAAGTTGTCTGACACCTCTGGATAATATAGCTATTGGCTCCTTAAAAAAATTTAAGCGATCATCCAACTCAAAAATATCATACTGTAACACATGTGACTCATCGAGTATGTACCAACGGAGCATCGAAACATATATAACTGGGTGTATAGCTAAATAAACTAGAGGCGGAGCTTACTCATAAGTGACTGCATCAACTTGCCTCAAAATCTGAAATAGTCCAATATACCTAGGGCTAATCTTACCTTATTTGTCAAACATTATCACATCTTTTACGGACGATAACTATAAAAATACCTGATCACTAACCTTAAATCATAAAGAATAGTATCTGTGATCGACATAACTCTGATGCCTACTCTGGGATGTCCTCAGTTTATCTTGTATCACCAAAACACTAGATAGAGCCTCTCGAAGCAAATCTGTACTATAAGGCCTAGGCATTATAGAGTCAAATCACCAGACTAGAATATGTCACCGTCTATCATATAATGCCTTGACAAGTCCATCTAAATGTTGGGATGTTAGCTATTATTATATGCAAACTCTACCAGAGGTAAAAATTGGTCCTGCCGACCACCAAACTATAACATACAAGCCCATAACATGTCTTCAAGGACCTGGATGGTACAATCTTACTGGTTATTGATTTATGGGTGAAATATTGTCCTCAAGTCAACCTAGGTTCCCAAATCTCTTAAAAAGGCTCTCGCAAAGCTGGAGGCAAACAATGAAACTCGATCTGATATAATAGACACTAGTACCCCATAAAGATGGACTATCTCTTGAACATAAATATGAGTCAACTCCTCAGTGCTATAGATAGGCTAAACTAGTAAGAAATAAGTGTCCTTAGTCTATTGATTTGCAGTGACCTAGATACCGTTGATGCCCCTAGAAGTTTGGGGTAAACCCATCATAAAGCCAATAGTAATCTACTCCCATTTCCACTCGGGAATAGGCATACACTGAAGATGTCCACTAGGCCTCCAATGCTCGGCATTTATCTTCTGGAAGCTAAGATAATGAGACACTTAATCAGCTACATCTCTCCTCATACCATCCCATTAATAGTGCGACCTCAAATCCTGAAACATCTTCATAGTTCCTGGGTAGACAGGTATCAAAAGTCGTGAGTCTCGTGCAAAATCAATTATATTAGACCCTTAACTTGAGGAACACATAAACGACCATCAAACCTAAGGATCTCGGTAAACACCCTATAAAACATGATCCCTAAGAGCTTTCTATAACTCATTCTCATATTATTAGGCATGTATATGATCAAATAGAGAGGATTGTGCTCCAACAAAGGCTATTATATGCCTAGAGACTGAAATGTCAACTCTAACCAATTTGCAAGCTTAGGGCTGAATGTCCAAAGCTAACGGTCGCTCCACTATGGGCAAATCAAATAAATCATCAATGTGAGGCAAGGGGAAATGGTTTTTCACTGTCACCTTATTCATCTGCCAATAGTCGATACATATATGGATAGTCACGTACTTCTTCTTAATAAAAGCACCACAGGGAGAAACAATTGGCCGAATAAATCCCTAATCTAGAAGACCCTAAAGCTTCACATTGAGCTCCTTAAGCTCTGCAATAGCCATGCCATATGGTCGTATGGAAATAGGCTTAATGTTTGACTGTACGTTGATGTGCTGTCGAAGTACAACATATTTGATGTCTGAAACAATGTATTTTATGAGTTGTTAATACGTGTTTTTATGAGTTTTATGTGTTTTTGTATTGTTATTATAGAAAAGGTAGGTTGACTTGATTATGGGAGAAAGTTGCAGATTTTACTGAAGTGTAGGACATACGAGCCTTCCTATATGTTGTAACCCAAGCCATGAGTCATAAGGTGATCTTGTCGCAAGAAATAGTGAGCAAAAATTAGAAATCTACTAACTGGAGGTCAGCCCTACATGCCACTTTACGAGTCGTAGGTCTCCCTATGACTCTTATAGGTGGGTTCGTAGCAAGAAAAAAGAGCCAAAATTTTGGACCAAGAATTGAAGGCCTAGACTATAAGAGAAGCATATGAATCGTAGCCCAAGCACCAACTCATACTAGTGGGTCATAACAGTCAAGTACAAAATGCAAAGTGTCTAATACAAGACCTCGATTACAACTCGTAGGTCACCCTACGAGTTATACCTATAAGACGTACCTACTACCAGCTGTCTTTTCTGCTTAAATTTTAGGGTTAAATTATAAATACTATAAATACTTTATGTTAGGTTTTATTTTATCAATCCCAGACGTAAATCTGGAGAAAAGAACACTTTGAATATTCTGTAGGATATCTTTAGGGTTTAGAGTGAATTTTTATCTTTTTATTGGAAAATCCACTTTTATGGATCGCAAGACACACATTATATTCATTCCCCATTCATCAAAGCTTATGATTTGGAACTTGTGGTGTTTTTTTTCTTTATTTGCTTGGGTAAAATTCTCAACTATGTCATTTATTTGCATATTGTTAGTTTTGGCTTAGCCATTTGTAGCTAAGTTCCCACAACTTGGGGTTGTGGGAACCATGAATAGTTGACTTGAAATAACCTAGGCTTTTATGCATTTCTATGATTAGGTTTTGCATATATTGTTTATTTACCTTCATTTTGATTGATGTTTTATGGTGGCCAACACCAAACCCTTCCAACTATTATGATCCCGACCAAGGTAGTGACGAATAGGAAAAGGGAAGCAGATGACAGGGTTCGATTGATGTGTTCTCGTCTAATCAACAAAATCTGGCCAAGGGGAGGTTGACTGGGACAATAGGTAATTGTTATTTGGCACGCCATAGTTTCCGACCAAGTTCCATGGTGAAATTCGACTTTCACCTTCACAAGAGGGCTAGAAGAACCTAAGTTACTGTCCTGAATGCGAATACCCATTTATATTTATGTTGTCTAGGGTAATTGAGTCAACGGACCACAGAGAGCACAATTCCCAAGTTGTCCCTTAATTTGAGTGTTTTCTCGTATTTAATGATGCTCATGCTCCAATAAGAAAGCGGTCGCTATTAGTAATTAACGTAACCGAGGTTAGGGTCGAATCCACAGGGAATATTGGGCTTGACTATAAGATTTCACTACTAATCATTCCTAGTATCTATAACTACAATCTCTAGATTAGGTGGGGGGGGCGTTTGTGATTCAAAAATAACAAAAATAATCACTAACTAAAATTCGAGAAAACACTCAATTCTGGGGACAACTTGGAAATTGTGTTCCCCATGGTTGGTTTACTCAATTACCCTGGATAACATAACTATGATTAGTGAATCAAATGCAGCATGGTAACTTAGGTTCTTCCAGCCCTCTTGTGAAGGAGAAGGTCGAATTTCACCATGGCGCTTAGTCGGCTACCATGGAATGCCAACTAACTGTTGCCTATTATCTCAGTCAAGCTCCCCTTGGTCAGGTTTGGTCGATTAGATGGGAAATCATCAACCGAATCCTACATCTACTTTTCTTTTCCTATTCATCACTACCTTGGTTCGGATCGTGATAGTAGCTGAGGTTTGGTGTTATCCACCACCAAACAACATTAGTCATGAAGGAAAATAAACAATACATGCAAAACCCCAATCATAGATATGCACAAAACCTAGGTTATCTCAAGTCAACTACCCATTGTTCCCACACCCCCAAGTTGTGGGTGTTTACCTACTCATGGCTGAGATAAAACACACAAAGATGCACATAATAGACATAGTTGAGAGTTTCACCACTGACAATAAAGGACATAGGCACCACAAGTTGCAAACCCACAAGCTTGATTGATCAACAATGAGTACAAAGCAAGATTTGCAATCCCTAAAATGGGTTTCCCAAATAGAACAATAATCTAACCTAAAAACCTAAGAAAATCTTCAAAATGTAATGGAGAAATGTCTATTGTTTGAAGTCTCCCTCAAAAACATAACATACAAAACAACCCTAGGAATTATACAGAATAGACCGCTAGTATCTGATAAATTTTGCAGCTTTGACTCGTAGGTTGGCCTACAAGTCATAGTTGGGGACTTATATCAAGTTCTTGGAACCTTGTACTTACTGGTACGACCCATAGGTATGAGCCATTACTCAAGCTATGCCTCGTATGTTGGTCTTGTAATCTTGGTCTTCAGTTTTTGGTCCAACATCTTGGCTCTCTGATTCTACGAGTCCACCAATATGAGTTGTATTGTGTCTTACGACTCATAAGCTTGGCTCGTAGGGATGACCTTCACTTGGCAAATTTCTGATTTTTGGTCTCTGATCCTTACTGTAACACAACCTATGACTCATAGCGTGAGCTACGACTCGTAAAAGGGCTTGTGTGGCCTATGCTTTAGCAAAATCTACAACTTTTCTTCAAAATCATGCCAACCTAAATTTTTAGCAAGATTAACACAAACAAACATCAAAACACTAAAACTTCGCTTTAAGAACTCCCAAAATCCCTTGTTTTAGGCACCAAATATGTTGTAATTTGATAGCATATCAACACCCTCAATTTAGAATTACTGCTAGCCCTCAAGTGATGACTCAATACATGCAGACAAAGAGAAATACATAGCAGCTATATCAATGGCGTATACAACAACTCATTTGGTTCAAGCACCCAGTTACTACTTTCAAAACAGGGTTGCTAAGTTATTGAGAAAACAAGAACATCATGAGAGACCTAACAATCCAACTTTGACAAGCTAAGGAGCACCAACCATCCACAATCACTGGTATAGTCATATGCTACTTAAGTAGTGCAAATGCCCTCGCAGGAAAAAAGTCCCTCATACTTACTCAAAAGCATTTAGAATTCAGCGACTGAGGAGGCATTCTCACTCTCACAATTGAAATTCAATGCATACGGACTAACACCGCAAGCTTGCCTCTCTATTCATCTTTTGGCTTGGTGATAGTGTGGAGTTGCATCACTTTAGGACTTATAGGCTTGCCACATAGGCTCAAGGTGCTTCAGTGCGACATTTACGGAGTGACTAAAAGTTATCCTTGAATCATGCTTACCAATACTATTTGTTTTCACAATCCAACCCTTTTTCATCAATCCCTCCTTGTTCACTTGCTTTGAGCTTTTCTCGAGTGCTTTCTTTCTCTTTTTCAATTGTGCCTTGATTTCAAACTCATTTTTTTCTACTTTTTCTCAATTAAATGCACTTTTTCTTCCTTTTCTTCACTCGGTTCATACTTTTTCATTTCTTTCTTGATTTCCCAACTAAGCACCTTATCAATTTTACTTTACCACAATAAGGGCCACCCTCAACATAGGCTTTTAGCCTCAAGTAAAGTACACAATATATATGCCTCGACCTAAGGCCACCAATAGCAGCCACCCTCAACTTAGGCCTTTGGCCTCAATCAAGGTTCACATGTTCAAGGATACAATAGGGCCATTATCAAGGTATTTCATCAGAAAAGGTTTAACTTGTAAGGTACCAAGAAAGAATGAGTACATGATAAGCTCAAAAATTTGGAAAAAAGGATTCTCTCACTTAACTGGTGAATTATTTTAGGCTAAAAGTGGTCTCTCTCAAAGAACAAAGGCCTAAGGTCCTTTCCATATCAATCACATCACCAAACCAACTTTTGGAGTAACAAGGCAAGTTCCGAGTCCAAATAAGATGCATGAATGCCGCAAAATAAGCTCATAGCACACATGGCAATTGCATCGCCAATCAAGTATAGACTCATAGGTCGTGCTTTCAGTCTCAACCTACCTTCACAAGATCAGAACAAACATTACCAAATACTCAAAAACTGTATGAATGCATCAATACTCACGACGTCAAAAAATTTTGAGGGTACCCAATTTTTGATCAAAACACCGAAAACAACTCTAACAATACTGTATATGCCAATAGATAATTACTACTATGAATTTACCCATTATCGACACTATATAAACATGCCGGTTCAACACAAAA
The DNA here is from genome assembly GCA_025774065.1 of Solanum ossicruentum. Classification (NCBI taxonomy): domain Eukaryota; kingdom Viridiplantae; phylum Streptophyta; class Magnoliopsida; order Solanales; family Solanaceae; genus Solanum; species Solanum ossicruentum. The sequence goes on along the minus strand of JAOTQR010000015.1, from coordinate 24,749 downwards.
ATAAACACCCACAAGGAAAAAGAATCAAGGCAAGAAAACCTTGGGATCAAAAATAGGGGAAGTTATGGACTTGAGGCTACTCAGAATTCACCTTAATCAATAACTTCCACCTCCCCCCAATATAGGATACATTGTCCTAAAAGTAACAACACAAAGAAAAGACTAACATATGAAAACATAACATAGATATATACACATTCAAAACTAATAGGTAACAAAAACTATATCCAAAACCAACATAAAAATATTATCCAACAAGAACATCCACAAAAACCAAAACAAAAACAATATTGTCTACAAAAAGGATACAATATCCATAAAGAAAAGTAAGAGTTGGGGTCAAAAGTAGTCAAACATCATGGTGTTCATGCACCATTCTCGGGCTGGTCTACGGGGTCCTTAGTATGCCTTTCCTCCTCTGCTGAAGTACCTTCTCCAGGTGGGATATGTCATGCTCTCTCTCTCTGAATAGGCACCAACAAAAGTGACTCCTGCACTACCTCCTCAGGTATGGGCTCCTCCTCCTCAAGTCTCGACCTCTTTAGGGTCGGCTCTAGATCAGCATGAGCCATTCAAATGCCTCATCACCTACCAATGCGACCTCTGTGGTTGGAAAAGGGGTTGCCAACAGCTATAACAAGTCGGGCTTGAACTTGGTAAACTCTTAGGAATGTGTCTGGTTATAATTCCTCACAAAACATGATCCAAGATACTAGAAAGGACCCAACTAGCTTAGTGTCCATAAACGAATGTCATTGTTGTTTGGCAGCACTATCAAGCAAGTAGGTTGTCAAATTCCCCCCCCCTCCCGACACTGCAATAATCTCAATGTCTATAGCCTCACATTACATGTAGTTAGAAAATTCTAGGCATCCTCCCCTATTTATCTAGAAAATCTCGAGGGCCCTAATTTGAGAAAATAACTGAGCACCCGATAATCTTCATAAGGTCTAATGCCCTTGCTATACCTGGCAGAGCAATAAAGGCTGCATATTCAATTAGAAAAGAAGCTAGACCTGCACAGGCTATATAGGTGGCACTAGAGTAGGCCTTGTACCCCCTAATGGCCAAGAGCCACCTAATGTGTGGCTATGGCATGTACCACTACGAGTCCCTCTAACTGCAAGAGAATAGGGTCTCCAAACAATCCTCAATATGCTCTAGTAAGGGTCTCGATCCAAAGTCAATGTTATATCTACATTTCTACCTGAATGTCATCCTCTACTCGCCATAACAACAAAGAGTAAGCCAAATAAGATTCCATATTACCAACAACATGACTGAACAAAGTAATACAATCAAGAAAAGATTCCTAGTGCATCGCATAGCCTCAAGAAGTTATGTCATAGATGTCTCCTTGCCCATCTTTAGGACTCCACTAGATGATACGTTTGTATGGATGAGACCAACAAACCTAGGGCTCTCATACTAACTTGTTACAACCTGCCTTTGAAAGTTATGATGGTGTCTGTTATATCCCTCCAACAAGCATGCCAACTTGAACCCAGAGTGACAAGCAACGAGGCTACAGGTTTAATACACACAAGACAATCCTCCTAGAACCTAAAGGTATATAGCTACTATAACAAAATAAAACTTTACTAAACTAAGGAAATAGATATGCATATACATAGAAAATCCAAAAGAATGTACAAGGCTAGTCTCAAAAATAAAAAGGTTGACAACTGTAGATGGAGATCGGGATGATCCAAGAATGCCCAATGGTCACCACAAGTCTCTAGAAGAACAACAACAAGGGGTAATGTCAAGGCCATCAGCTGGTAATCGATCCTACTTCACAAAATAGATGTAAAGATATAGTGGTGTGTACCAGGGATATAGTATCTAGTAGGTATCATAGGCTAACTTAAGTATGAATAGTAAATAAAGTAGAAAATAAGCAGAATATGACTCCAGAGTTCTGAAAATCAAAATCAAGTAAATGTAGATACAATGAATTAGAAAGCTAAGTCTGGACAATAGAAAATTGTTGTACGCGATTGTAAGGCCCTACCGACTAAGCATGTATGCCAACTGGGACCCCATAAGCCTAGAAGGTACATCCACACACAACTGCATAGCAAGAAGAAGTATATGGTATCCATGTTATGAAGTGAATCCACAATCTATAAGGTAACCAAGTAGTTTTTATTCCCAATACAACATTCACTGGGCCTCAAACTCAAGCTACTTCAGCCTCGAACCTAGTAATCCCGACATGGCCTAGCTGGGGGTATAGTCAGACGAGGCCAACATAGCCTGATAGTAGCCTTGAACCACAAGTATAACCCAACAATGGCCTCGAACCAATGCGATAATGTAACGATGGCCTGGAACCAAAGATATAAGTCAGTATTAGGCTCTACCCAAAGATATAGTCCAATAATAGCCTTTAACAAAAGATGTATATCACATAGCGGTTTGGATGCAAGCATCGCCATATGCATAGTGGGGACTTCTCAAGGTGGCAACCCGCTAGCCTTGATACTCAGGTCCCTATCATATCAAGCCTCGCTGAGGTTCTACTCTATCAAACCCAAGTCTGCTAGTCTAGTCTACAAGGATCCACGTCTCTCAAGTCACGGCAGGGAGATAAATAAAATATTGATGGCTGGACAATGCAAGTCTAGAGCGTCACTAGCCTAGGTTTAGGCTAAGACCCAGTAAATAACAAAGTACCAGAAACAAAGCAACTAACCAATATACAACTCACAGATGGTTAAAATATGACAATAAGTACATCTGACAACCTTGGATATTAGCTAGTACTGTAGATTCAACATATATAATATGAAATATATCAGGAAATCAATATACAACCTTAGTATAGTCAATTTCATCACCAAATTCTTTAATATAAGACATTTAGCAAGTACGATCTCTAACCTTGCAAGCATAGGTTCTAGCCCTGTAAACAAAGCAAAACTAACCTCTATTATAGCTAACTCAATAGGTACAATAATCAACTCAGTGTAACTAACAAGTAGAGTCATTTACACATCAACTCTAACACATACTCATGCTTCCCAATCAACATTCACATATTAAGCTTAGTCTACAAAGAGGGAGAATCCTAGACTACCTAGAAAGTCAAACACGCGTGTAATATGCTGCCAAAATACAACACTTTTGATACTTAAAACTTAGAATTTTGTGTGTTCTCAAGGCGATGTTAGTTGGTTTTATGTATTTATGTGTTTATATTTGCTGGATTACAAGTTGTCCTTGAATTCTGGAAACGTGCAAAGTTGTTGATATTTTATTTATACGAGACCCTTTATGGATTGTAGATCATTCTATGAGTGGACAAGTTCTCCTATTTTTTTAGGACTAGTACTTTACTTATTATAAATAAGGTTTTTAGGTTATTTTTGAGAAATCTTTGCCTAGTACTCAGAGAAGTCAGTAGTTAGAGAGAAAATTATGAAATCCTATTGAAAAGTCTTTAAGAATACTTGTATTTGAATTTTATCTTTCAGCTTCTAAATCTTATTCAAGTTGCATTTGATTGTTCTTAATTCAATTGTGTAAGTGTTCAATTATGTTTTCTCAATCCATATGCTTCTACACAATGCATGAATAGCTAAATCCACAACTAGGGTTGTGGGAACCATGAAGAACTAACAAAGTAAAACTGGATAATTCATAATTCTTGCAAGATATAAATGCATGTTTTAATTAACTCTCTTTATTTTACATATTTTCTAATGGTGGAAAAAATTAGAACCCATCTAGTGTTACTGACTGGACCAAGGTAGTAATGAATAAGAAAAAAGATAATTTAACATGATTCAATTGATGTGTTCTCATCTAATCAACAAAACTGAGACAAGGGGAGGTCGTACTAGAACTAATAGGTAAGGGTTAGTAATGCACACTATGGAGATAAGCCAATTCTCATAGTGAAATTCACCTCTCATCTATGACTAAAGGGCGTGGTGAACATAACTTATCTTTCTGCATGCTATACACTAGAAAAGAATTAGGTTATCTAGTGATACTGAGTTGGGGAATAATGGGGAACAGAATACCCTAGTTTCTCTCCATATCGACTTCTCTCTTATGATAGTTAGTTTAGTTACATTCTTCATTGAATATTGCAAAACCGTCTACTTTGGGGAAGTAAGTTGGTTAATGACTCAAATTGCAATCATTGAATTCTCTTGAGTCTACGTATTCCCTGTGGGTTCGATCCTAACCTTAGGTTCTATTTCTTGATAGTAACTGCTTTATCCTTTAAAAATATGGTGTAACTTGGGCAACATCAAGATTTTGGTGCAGTTGCCAGGGCGACTAGACTTAGTGAATTCATAAGTAATTTGGGTGTTAAACCTTAGTTCCCTTATTTTATTTTTGTTTGTTGTATTTGTATTTTTTAGGATGCAAGTGTAATATATGCCTAACACCAGAATCAAGGCAATCCCTTACTCTGTTTGACCCAGAGATCAACAAAACGTTGAGAAGAATTGCCCAAGACCATTCCAATAATGCGACAATGCATCTTTGTATAGGAACGAGAATTAAAATGCTGATCATGAGAACCCACCTCCTCTTGAGGACATTGCTCTACAACCTTAGGATTTCAATGCCAATGTTTAGCAATGGAATCAATATAGGTTGTATCCTATGTCTATGGATGTGACTGGAGCTAATGAGTTGCCACTACTACAGGCATACACAAAGTTCACGGTCTTGGGTGGGTTACTTCAGATGCTGCAGAACCGTGGGCTATTTGTGGTCATACCATCAGAGGATCGTCATAGCCACCTACACAATGTGCATTCGTCTGCAAGAGTGTGATAAGAACACTGAATTTGTCTATAGATATTGCAGGACTTTATGTCTACCCATTGTATCTTATAAGCAATACAACATTATGGCTATCTAAGCTCCTGCAGAGTTCGATCACCAGTTGGTCAGGCTTGCAGAAGGCCTTTTTGGAGAGATACTTCCCTAGATCGAAGAAGATCAAGTTGAAGGAATAAATTAACAACTTTAAGTAACTTCTTAGTGATTCAATCAGCTCTAGTTGGGACCAATTCACCAAATATCTGAGGAGTGTCCTAACCACAAGATAGTTGATGGTGCTTTGGTGCAAATCTTCTACTATGCCTTTGATAAGAATATTCAAGCCTATGCTAGCCTATCATGGGGGGCACGTTCTTGAATCAACCATTTACAAGGATCACAAAGTGAATGGAAAGAGTGGTTAAGACTAATCGTGCATGAGGGAAGAGAGATAGGGAATCTACTAAAAGTTTATGTGCTATCAGTGTTGGTCCAGAGGAAGCAAAGATCAATGAAATAATCATGCAACAACTTACCCAGATTCACACAGGTGTGGAGGTGATGATGAAGCAAAACCAAGAGCAAGTGAAGGTAGTGCTTCATCAATATCCATGTGCACCCATTTATGATGAACCATATTATGATGAAGATGTGTGTTTTGTTACTGATTAAATGGGGGGTTTCTAGACCAACTCCCAAGGGTTCAATTAGGACTATTTGTGCTAAGGTCAAGGAAACCAATGTCAGAACTTTACCAGAGATGGAGCTTACAAGCACAACGGCAGAGGTTACTATGATAGGAATAGTAGACCAGATAGAGATACAGATTGGGGCTACAGAGAAGGCTTCAGAAATGGTCCTTATATGCCACCACATAATCCTGACACAAGTGAAAGCAGTTTCAGAAATGAGGAGATATTTGACTGCCCGTTGAAGAAAGTTGAGACACAGGATGAGACTCTGAGGGGCTTGAAATTAGAGATTTTTACTATAAATCAGCAAATAGAGTCTCACTTTGTAGCTATCAAACAACTAGAACAATAGTTTGGTCAAGTGTTGACATAACTTAATCAGTATCAGAGGGATACAATGCCTAGGAACACAGTTTAGAAGCCTAAAAATGAAGGGTAGTGTATGGAGGTCACTACTCGAGGTGGCAAGAGCACCATTGATCCTCCCATGCTAATTGATGAGGAAGATGTTCTAGAGGATGTGGATATGGCCAAGGATGAAGAGACAGGAGATGATCATGGCAAGGATGGGGTGAGTAAAGCTGTTGATATTCCATAGAAGTTGAAGCTCTTTCCTAGGCCTTCTCCTCCCTTCCGTCAAAGATTAAAAAAAAGGCAGAAGGAAGGCAAATTCAAGCACTTTCTCTCTATGCTGAAACAATTCTCTATCAAATTCCTCTCATTGAGGCATAGGAGTAGATTCTCGGGTATGCTAAGTACATGAAAGACTTGATCACTAAAAATCGCAATGTGAGTCAGGAGCTCTCCCAAGAGCTTAAGCATTGCAGTGCTATTACCATGAGGTCCTTTGTTTAGAAGTGAGAAGATCTCGGTGCTTTGTCCAAACCCTACACCATTAGAGATATGGAGTTCATAAGGGTGTTATGATTTAGGCACCAAAATTAATTTGATGCCCTTTGCGGTCTATCAGAAGCATGGATTAGGAGCCCCTACTCCAACTAGCATGCAGTTGCTCATGGAGGATAGCACGTGAAGAAGCCTATGGAGATACTGTATGATGTGTTGGTCAAAGTTGAAAAGTTCATATTCACTGTAGACTTTGTGATACTTCCTTATGAAGATGATTTTGAAGTCTTTATCGTCTTGGGGGGGCCCTTCTTAGCTATTGGAGGCACCTTGGTGGATATGGAGAAAAGCCAACTCAAGTTTAGATTTGGGAAAAATGAGGTTGTGTTTAACATTTGTCAGCAAGCAATGAAAGACAATGATTTGAGAGTGATCTTTGTTATCGAGGATAATGATAATATTGAACCAGAGGTACTGCTTGAGGTAACATTAGGTGTTGACACTTTAGCGGCAGTGCTGATGAACTTTGTTACCGATTATATCCCTGACTATGAGGAGATAGTGAATGCTCTAGGGGATTCTTACAGTTTCCTAGTCGCTAAACTAAACTAGAGCTAGATTTGCAGAATCGTGAGTCACTGCCCACAAAGCCCTCCATAGAAGACCTATCGGTGTTACAATTGAAAACCTTTCCAACACATTTGAGATATGAATTTTCGGGAGCCAACAAAACTTTGCCAGTTATAGTTGCTGTGAATTTGAATAAGAAGCAAGTGAGTACCCTTGTAATGGTGCTTAAACAGTTCAAGAAGGCCATCAAATGGACGATTGCAGATATCATTGGTATCCTTCCCTAGGTATGTACACACAAATCCAATTGGTAAAGGACTACAACCCGATCATTAAGAACCAAAGGCGCCTCAACTCTCTTATGCAAGAAGTTTTACACAAAAAGATCATCAAATGGTTCGATGCATGAGTAATCTACCTGATAGCTTATGGTGAATGGGTGAGTTCGGTGTAGCGTATTCCAAAGAAAGGAGGTATCACAGTGGTACCAAATACCAACAATGAGTTGATCCTGATGCGGCCACTAACAGGATGGAGGGTATGCATGGATTACAAAAAAGTTAATGCTTCGATAGAAAAAGATCACTTTCCTATACCATTTATAGATCAAATGTTAGATTGACTAGCTCGAAAGGGTTGGTATTGCTTCTTTTATGGGTATTCAAGCTTTAATCAGATCATCACTGCTCTAGAGGATCAAGAGAAGAAAACATTTACATGGCCCTATAGCACCTTCACATTCAAGAGGATGTCATTCGGGTATGTAACACCCCAACGACATTCCAGAGATGTATGATGTCCATCTTGTTAGACATGGTGGAAAAAACTATTAAAGTCTTCATGGAAGACTTTAGTGTGGTTGGAGAGACTCATTTGAGGACAGCTTGAAGCACTTACATATTGTTTTGGCAAGATGCGATAAGATGCATCTGGTGCTGAATTGGAAAAAGTGTCATTTTATGTTGAATGAGCACATTGTGTGGGGGCACAGGATATCTAGCACAGGGATCAAGGTCAACAGAGCAGAAGTGGAGGTGATCGAGGAGCTTCCACCACCCATCTGAGTCAAGGGTATGAGGAGTTCATGGAGCATGCAAGATCTTATTGAAGGTTCATAAAATACTTCTCTAAAATTGCACACCTTCTGTGCAAATTGTTGGAGAAAGATGTTAAGTTCATGTTCGACGATGCATTCCACAAATCATTTGAAGAGTTGAAGAAGAGGTTGATCTGAGCACCAATCATTGTAGCTCCAGACTGGTCCAAGTCCTTTGAAATCATGTGTGATGCAAGTAGGGTTGCTCTAAGTGTAGTATTGGGGGATGACGCCAGGAGAAGATATTACATCCCATTTACTATGCGATCAAAGCCCTAAATATAACCTAGAAGAATTACACCATCACTAAGCAATAGTTACTCGGAGTGGTCTTTGCATTTGAAAAGTTCAGGTCATATCTATTGGGGCCAAAAGTAGTGTTGGATACCGACTTCTCAGCACTTAGATATTTGAGGGCTAAGAAGGATGCAAAGCCAAGGTTGATGTGATGGGTGTGCAGCTCTTGCAAGAGTTCAACTTTGATTTCATCGACAAAAAAGGGATAGAGAATCAGGTTGCAGATCACATCTCCAGATTAGAAGATGGGGCAATGATAAAGTTTGATGATGCATTGGAGATAGATTATTCTTTTCTTGATGAGAGAGTGTTGGATGCATCTCATGATTTGATACCTTGGTTTGAAGGCTATGCAAACTATTTGGTAAGTGATATTGTGCCGCCTAACTTGAACACATATCAACATCGGAAGCTTATGTCTGATGTGAGGAATTTCTTTCGGGACAACCCATACTTGTTTCATGTATTTGGTGTTGGGATTATAAATTGATATGTTCCTGAGACAGAGATGATGAGTATATCATAGTGGAATTCGAATGACATACAAGATATTATAGTGTGGCTATTATTGGTCCACTATCTACCAAGACAACCATGACTATGCCAAAGCTTATGATAGGTGCCAAACAGAAGGTGGTATTTCCCGCAAACAAGAGCTCCCTCTGAACCCCATTAGGGTGTTTGAGTTATTTGATGTATTGGGGATAGATTTCATGGAACAGTTTGTTAGCTCACATGAAAACTATAACAACCTAGTTATTGTGGATTATGTATCAAAGTGGGTTGAGGCTATCGCTCTTCCCAATAATAAGGGTAGAAGTGTCATAATATTTCTGAAAAGGAGCATCTTCTTAAGGTTTGGCACCCATCGGGCAATCATCAGTGACAGAGGTTCTCACTTCTGCAATAGACTTTTTTAAGCTCTTCTTGAAAGGTTGGAGTGAAACATCAGGTGGTGATGCATTAGCATCCTTAGACAAGCGGGTAGGTGGAGGTGTCTAATAAGGAAATTAAACAGATTCTATCCGAGATTGTGAATGCAAATCGAACAAATTAATCATGGAAGCTAGATAACACACACGGGCATACCAGACAACATTCAAGACCCCTATAGGCATGTCTCCCTACCAACTTGTCTTTGGGAAAGTATGTCACTTACAAGTAGAACTTGAGCATAAAGCAATGTGGGCATAGAAAAAGTTGAATTTGGAATAGAATGATGCAGCAATCTCTAGACTGCCAACTCAATGAGCTTGATGAGTCTCAATTGATGGCATAGCCTTGTACAAACAAAGAATGAAGTTTCAACATGACCTCCACATAAAAGAACCGTAAATTCACACCACTGGACTTGGTGCTGCTCTACAATTAAAGATTGAAGTTTTTTCCTTAGGAAGCTCAAATCCAGATAGATGGGACCCTTTCGAGTAGCACGTGTCTTCAATCATGGGGCTATTTAGTTAGAGAGATGGAGTAGAGGAACCTTAAAGGTATGAAACACCCCACAAGTGCTACAACATGTCCCATATTCGTAATTTCCATATATCTCAAAGTTCGTGCATGATTTCAAAAATCCAACTTCATATTCTTGATAGGGGCAAAATGGAGTGGTAAATAGGTATAACCCATATTTTAGAAGACCCGTAGCAAAAAATAATTTTTGCTAATTTTCCTTATCCAGTGTCTGTCTGCAACCAGGTCGCGATGCATCTAGGGTGCGGACTAGTGTGTTTGTTTATCCGCGTCTGGTCCGCATTACGCCTGGGGCATGACCAGTACAACATTTTCCTTGATTTTCTCATTTCACCAAGGGCATTGGGGTCATAGTCCTATGCCCACTTGAACATGAAATCTCCTATACATAGCCATTTTTTAACTCTACAGCTCACAAAAATCCTCTCTAAGACTCTATCAATTCTCTCATTCAAATATAAGGATTTCAAGTTTAATTTTGGAATTCAATGACTCATTTCAGGCCCTAAGTCTACTTCAAGTTCATTTCAAGGAATTCAAGGTTTAAGGTATGTGGTTCTTCATCCATTGGGTCTTTCACCCATGGAGTCCAACCTTCTCTTTTGATGAAAATTGCATGTTTTCAAGTTGTATTGCCTATGAGTATCTCTTATTATGAAATATGAACACAAATCATGTTGAGGCTTTACCAAGTATGGATTTACTATGATTCAATGTCTTTTTCAAGCTTATCCTATGAATTAATGTTGTCCATTAAGACTGTGCATGTTTAGAGCAATGAAACTATGAAATATTATGAACCTTTGTGATGGATTTCAAGGTACCCTATTTGAGGGTTTTACTACCATGTTGGGGGGTTGATTTGCATTTAGTTTACTCATCTTGTTTTACTCTTGAATTGCATGATTTTGAACAAGCATCATGAACCCACCATATGTTTGATAAAATGACACGGCAAGAATGATCAAGTTATTAATAATCTATTACATGATTTACAAGTCAAGTGACATCAAGATGATTAAGGGCTTTCAAGCATGTATTGATTTCATGAAAAGTATCATGATGTTGCAAGCAACAAATTGAGCACTATTTCAAGATTTTACCCTCTAGTAAGCCATTCATGTCAGCTGGAGAGATCAAGCCTGATAATTGTTATGCCCTCATGTTCACGTTAGGCTCACTTGTAGAGGTCAAGCACGTGATAGAGCTACTCATGTAATGTTATCATGTCTCTTACAAGTATTCATGTTATTATTAATGTTATGACCATTTCAAGTATTCTATGGGATTAGAATTAAAAGCTGATTGAGGCTTCAGATGGGGGCTTGATAAATGGGTCCTTATATAAGGTCTTTAGTCTCTAAACTATGTACTACCATAGGATTATATATATTCTCTCTTATGGATTTCTAGTTGATCCATCTAGTTATATCACACTTTGTTGAGGGGCTGACATGCCTTGAATTTTTCATTGTATGATTTACAATGACAAGTAAATCATACTTTGTTAAGGGGATGACATGCCTCGATCACCTTGTCACGGAGGTGACATACCTTAATCACCTTACCACGGGGGTGTCATGCCTTGGATTGCAAGTAGTAGCTCACTTGATCTATGTCGGTTAAGGTTTCTTCCCAAATATGTATTATGCAAGTTGAACGTTTTACAATGATGTCTTATTACAAGCATTGATCACACATGTCATATTGAGATTATATCTATTGCCTATATGTATGCATCTCGAATATGATTACTTATATCTTTGATGAATTGCATTCCACATACTTAGTACATTCAAATGTGCTAACGCATACTGTCTGCCTACATGATATCACCATGTTGGAACCAGAGCTCCTTTTGATCATCCTCCTCCACGTGGCTAGTTCAGGTCTAGGAGAAAGCTTTAGTGAGTCCTCAATTTTGAGGACAATATCTACTTATTTCATGTTATATTGAGACTCCTTATTTTTGAATACTTATTATTAGAGGGTGAGCCCACGGGTTGTCTTGGCTGCTACTCCATTCTAAGTAAAGGTGTTGATGGATATTATGTATATATATGCTATGAGCTTGACTCTTTTATGCTTTTGTAGATATCAAAGACTTCCCTTAGTCCCACTTTCCCTTTTAATTATATCTTGTTGATACTTATTTTGCTTTCACGACCGAGGATGTGTGAATGATAATCTAAGAGGCTTGTTTGGGGTCCCCTTGGGTTCCCCATTTTCCATGTAACATCTAGGCCCTAGGCTTGGGTCATGAAAAACTTGGTATTAGAGCACTAGGTTGTTAATCGTGCTCAGAAATCCAACATATTGCATCGATTAGAGTCTTATTCATGGTTGTGAAGCGCGCCACAACGATGAATGGGAGGCTTTGAGGTGTTCTAAGAAATGTCTCACTTCTTCATGGTATATGTCATGCTTTAGATGTAAATTTAAGGCTTTTCCCCTAACAAATGCTCTTTGCTCTTCTAGATTATAACGATACCAAGAGGAAGTCTAAGAAGAGCCCGTACACCTGAGGAACAACCGGCCCCTCTCGCTCCACAAGTTCCTCAAGATGGGGGAGTAGCCCAAGAAGAGTTCTAGGATGCCATCACAATGTTGGATTGTGCTTTGACCAACCAAATGAACTAAGGGGCGTAAGCCCCTCATGCTCCCACTTCGGCCTCAAGGATGAGGGATCTCACAAGAATGAATCCACTGATGTTTCATGGGTCCAAGGCAGAAGTGGATCCTCTAGAGTTAATCGATGAGGTGTATAAGGTGGTATCTATCATAAGGATCAATTCGTATGAGATAGTAGAGTTGGCGGGCTACCAACTCAAAGGTGTGGCCCAAAATTTGCTTACTCAATGGAAATTGGAGAGGAGAGATGATGATGCTATTCCTTGGGAAGAGTTCAAAGCTTCCTTCCTTAATTGATTCTTCCTTATCAAGCTAAGAGAGGCTAAGATGATGGAGTTTATGAACCTAAAGCAAGGTTCCGTGAGTGTGAGGGAGTATCCCCTTAAGTTTAACAAGCTTTTTAAGTATGCTCCACATTTGGTTCCAACCCTAGAGCTAGAATGAACAAATCTGTGTCGGGAGTATCTGACATGGTTAATGAAGAGTGTCGTATGACCATGCTAGTGAGTGATATAGATTTATCCCAGCTCATGACATATGTCAAAAAACTTGAGGGGGAAAAGCTTAGAAAGAGAAGAAGTGGTGAGTCCAAGAGGGCTCAATTTGAAGGTGGTTAGAGCTACTTAAAGATTATGACATGAGTGTACATTATCATCCCATCAAAGCTAATATTATGGATGATGCTCTAAGTAGAGTGTTCATGGGTAGCCTATCTCATATTGATGATGGTGGCGAGGAGGTGGCTAGAGAAGTTCATCAATTGGCTAGGTTGGGGGTTAGGTTGGATGGAGTTGAAAATGGTGGTGTAGTGGTTCTTGATGGTTCCAAATCTTCTATGATTGATGAAGTCAAGTCAACACAAGATCTTGACCCCACCATGTTAGAGTTGAAGGCCTTAGTAAAGGATGGTAAAGTGGAGGTTTTGTCCCAAGAAGGAGATGGTGCCTATAGGTACAAAGGTTGGTTATGTGTGCCTGATGTTGATGACTTAAGGGAGTTGATTTTGAAGTAGGCTCATAATTCATCCTATTCTATTCACCTCGATTTCACAAAGATATATAGAGATTTGAGGAAGCTATATTAGTGGGGTGGTATGAAGAGGTATATTGCCAAGTTCTTATCCGATCGTCACAATTATCAACAAGTGAAAGTCGAACACTAAAGGCCGGGTGGCCTAGCCCAAGACATAGAAATTCTTACTTGGAATTAGGAAGAGATAAACATGGATTTTGTGGTTGGGTTGCCTGATACTAGGAAACACTTTGAATTTATTTGGGTTGTTGTTGATAGAATGACAAAGTCGGCTCACTATATACCGGTCAAAACCACTATGGTACCGAAGATTATGACAAGTTGTATATTCATGTGTTGGTTAGATTGCATGGGGTGCCCTTGTCTATCATTTCGGATCGTGGTGCTCAATTCACTTCTCATTTTTGGAGGTCCTTCCAAAGATGTCTTGGTACCAAGGTCAAGCTTAGCATGACTTTTCATCCTCAAACAGATGGCCAAGTCGAAAGGACTATCCAAACTCTTGAGCATATGCTTAGGGCTTCTGTTTTGGAGTTAAAGAGTAGTTGGGATGAACATCTTCCACTTATTGTATTTGCTTACAACAATAGCTACCACTCAAGCATTGGCATGGCTCCATTTGAAACTTTATATGGTAGGCATTGTAGATCTTTGGTTGGGTCGTTTGATATGGGGAAGATGGATTTGTTTTGCCCAGATTTGGTTATGAAAGACTTAGAGATGGTGAGGTTGATAAGGGAGAGATTGAAGACAACCCAAAGTAGACAAAAGTTCTACTCCAATGTGAGAAGATATGATACCCGCAACTCTATGCTCTTGTGAACCCATGTTTAAAGTCTCATTTGGCCAGGTTGGGAGTGTGTTAGGGTTATTGGAGACTTCTAGTACTTAGACAAGTTCATGACTTCCCTACGAGTTGAGTTTTGGGTGTTGGTTCATGCAAGGGTCAAATTTAAACTAGCATAACTTTTAGCACATTTCTATTTGGATGGCCCATAAAATGTCTAATGAAATATTTTTGAGTTAGATTTCCAATGAACTTGGTTTCACCTCATTTTAAGTTTGGATGAAGGAGTTTTGACCACTTTCGTGAGACCCTACCATGTAGTGAAACTACACGAGCAGTTTGACAGGCAGTGAGGTGTTGGACGGGCCGTCAGGGAAGCCTTAAGCTGGAAAAGACCATTTTTGGCCTAAGTCATGTGACACGACCAGTGGTACTGTTTGTGTGGCTTGCCACTGACCATATGGTTGATCATGGAGTGTGTGCGAATGAGGAATGTAAGCATGGGAGGGAGATTTTGACTAAGTGATGTGCCACAACCATCTTCATGGGTTGTGGAATGCTTCACGAGCCGTCAACCTGGGCGTGGAGTGGCCTGGACAGAATTTTCCTTTGTAAGTCTAGTTGGACGGACCACTACACGGACCATGTAGCATCACACGACCCGTGAAAGTGGCCCGTCAAAGTGACGTTGATGATAACTTTTTCCCAAGTGTTCCAATTCCAATATTTTTGTCTATGTCCCATCTCACGGGCACTCCACGCAACTAGCGAAGCATTCAGTGGGGCAACACTTTGCCAATTTTTCCTCCGTTTCACTAATGGTATTTCATAAATTTTATTTATTCTAATGATCTTTTTGGATTCCTAATGCTATCCTAACCTCCCCAAAAGACCTAAACCCTATTCCAAAGGATCAAAGTCATTACTCTCATCTCAAATATACTCTTAAATTTTCTCAAGAGCCTCCATCAAAACCCCAATAAAAATTCAAGGAAACTCAAGAACACGTTTTGGATTCCGAGACCAACATCCAAACTTCAAGTCTTTCACAACCCAATTTCAAGAAACTCAAAGTCTTAGTTATGTGCGTTTCAACAATTGGTTCCTTTCACCCATGGTGCCCAAGTCTCCTTTTTAGATGAATTTCATATTTCTAAGTTGAATTACTTATGATTCCTACTTATTATGAATTCGACTATGAACTGTATTGGAGCTTCATTAAAGTGAGATTGTTTAAGCATGTTTTGAGCTATGGATCTTTGATCTACTTTGATTTGATGAGGGTTTTTATTGTACATTGCTTGAGGGTATTTCCAAGTGCTGGTGGGTGGTTATACATTGATTTTTCTTACATGATTTCACCTTTGAATTGTATGGTTTTATACTAGCATTACACATACGCCAAGTGTTTGATAAAATGTCCAATATAGGTTTCTTAAGTTATTCATGGTCTATTCCATGGTTTACAAGTTAAGAGACTTCATGATGTTCGTGGGCTACAAAGTATAGTTTGACATCATGAAATTATCTATAGTATTACGAGTCTTGGTTGTTTATTAATTATTGAATTCTTATGTGAATGTTTATGTTAAAGCCTACTAGATGGAGTTATGAACTATGTCGTATGCCATACCCTCTAGTACAAGGTCAATTCCTACATGAAGGGGTTTGAACTATGTTGTGTGCCTCAACCTCATGTATGAATCAATGCTACTTACTATTTTACTATCCCATGAAAGGGTTATGAACTCTGTGGTATGCCTCACCCTCATATGTGATTTGACACTTCGTATTATATTAGGTGTGCATTTAGGGGTTATGAACTATGAAATCCCTCTACCCTCATGTACTAACCATTACCTACTAGATGGGTTATAACCTATGCTATACCACTCACCCTCTAGTATAAGGTACTTGGATGATCTAATCATGTCACCTTATGGTGTTGAACAAGCTGTGCAAGAATGATTATTTTTGAGCATGTTTTACTTGAAGTATCATTCATGCATGCCATATTGTATATACTCATCCATTTCCTAATTATTTATTATGATTATGATGCCTATCTCTTATTGCATTGCATCCTACATACTTAGTACATTCAAACGTACTAATATATATTATATGCCTACATGATGTTACCATGTAGGAACTGGTGCCCCACTCATCATCTTCCTCCTCCACATGGCTAGTCTCAAAGCAAGTTGGTGAGTCCTTAACTCTGAGGACATATGTCTCTTGATTTTCATGTTATGTATTGACTTTCTCTATGTTTTGAACTTATAATTATGAGGATGAGTAGAAAAATTGTCATGGCCCCCCCTCATATCTATGTAGTAGAGGTGTTGTTGGAACCTTATGATGTATTAATGCTATACTCTATTGGCTTGTCATGTTCCTTTGGTATTAAAGTTATCCCTTAGCCCTGTTTATCCCTATTTACTATCTCTTGTTGTTGTTCAAATGCTTCTGCGACCAAGGATGTGTAGTGATATGCTAAGAGGCTTGTTTGAGGTTCCTTCGGGTTATCCATTCGATGTGTCACTTCTTGGCCCTAGGCTTGAGTCACATAAACATGGTATCAGACCACTAGGTTGATAATGGTCCTCAACATCCAACAAACTGCGTATATTAGAGTCTTATTCTTGGTTTTGTTGTGCACCACAACTATGAGTAAGAGGCTGTGAGATATTTTAGGAAATATTTCCCATCTTTATGATCTATGTTGTGCTATAGAAGTTAGCTAAGGTTTACTCCCTAACAAATATTATTTGCTCTTCAAGTTGTCGATCATGTCGCTACAAAGAGAAAGACAAGGAGGGCTCGTGCACTACGGGTCAATCGGCTTACCCTGCTCCTCAAGCTACTTAAGATGGAGGGGCTAGCAAAGTTGAATTTCAGAATGCCATCACCTTGCTGGCCCATGTTATGGCCAACCAAATCAACCAAGGGGCTCAAAGTCCTCATGCTCTCACTCCGACCTCAAGAGTTAGGGACTTCACTATGATGAATCTATCAGAGTTCCATGGGTCTAAGGTGGATGAGGATCCCCAAGAGTTTCTTGATGAAGTGTACAAGGTTTTGACTATCATGGGGGGACTTCGTAGGAAAAGGTGGAGTCGACTGCCTACCAACTCAAAGGGGTGGCTCAAATTTGGTTTTTGCAATGGAAAAATAGAGATGGAAAATGTGATGTTGTTCCTTAGGAGGAGTTTAAGGTGACATTTCTCAACCAGTTCGTCCTTCTTGAGCTATTGGATGCCAAAATGATGTAATTTATGAATTTGAAACAATAGTCGATGAGCGCGAGGGAGTATGCACTCAAGTTCAACCAACTCTCTAAATATACTCCTTAATTGGATGCCGATCTGAGGTCTAGAATGAACAAGTTTATGATGGGGGTATTCAATTTAGTGAATGAGGAGTGTCATGATGCTATGTTGATAAGTGATATGGATTTGTCCCGCCTCATCACCTATGCCGAATAACTTGAGGGAGAGAAACATAGAAAGAAGAGAAGTGGAGAGTCCAAGAGGGCTCGGTTTGAGGATGACCAATTCCTACAAGGTATTGAGTTTCAAGAATAAGGGTCTTCTAGTGCTCCAGACAATAGGCTTATTATGGATAGAATGGATAACCCAAGGTTCCAAGGTGGCAATGGTGGGATGAGTTTTCCAAAATTCCCAAAATATGAAAAACATCATCATGGTAAATGCTTAAAGAATTCAAGTGAGCATTATGGGTTTGAGAGAGTAGGTCATTAGCTTGTTAATGGTCCTCATATTCGAAGCAAGGGCAAGTAGGGTGGTCCTCAAGGTCACGGTGGTCATGTTGCTCAAGGGGCCCAAGGAGCAAGGGGTAGATGAGGCGCCCGATGTTGCTATCGGTACGTTAAAGTTCCGTTGATCTTGATGTGTATGCATTGGTAGGTCCGAGTGTCACTATTCCTTTCATTATTGCTTTTGTTGCTAGTGGGCTTCTGTGTGTCCCGAATTGTTAAGTGGATTTTCTTGGTGTCTACCCATTGATGAGTCTATTATTGCTAGAAGGGTCTATGACCATTATTCCGTGGTTATGTTGCATTTAGGTCTTGACTTATGATTTTGTTGGATTAGATGTGGTGGATTTTGATGTCATACTTGGGATGGATTGGTTACATGCATATTGTTTCTCCATTGGTTGTAGAACCCATAGGGTCAAATTCCAATTCCCTATTAAACCCGTCCTTGAGTGGTAGTGAAGAGGTAGGTTCATTTCTTGTTTTAAGGTCCTATTGATCCTAAGGGTTGCATTAATCATCTTGTAAGAGTAGGAATGTTTAATCCAAGGTCCTTCCTATTAAGTCAATTCTAGTGGTCAATGAGTCCTTGATGCCCTTTCTGATATTTTGAATAATGACTTTTGGTGTGGCTAGTACACCGGCTATGTATATGGGTTCGTGAATAGGGTCTTAAAACCCTACCTTGTCATGCTTGTGGTGGTCCTTAGTAATGGAGTATTGACTTATTTAGAGCTTGCGAATCATTTGAGGGTGATGTTGTGAATTTTGATAAATGTGAGTGTGCTTGCTAATTATGAGAAGTAAGAATCTTTGGGGTGACAAAAATGTATGTTGGAGAGTTCACCAGTTTACTAGGTTGGGAATGATGTTTGGTGAAGCTGAGAATGGGGGTTCACTGCTAAGGCGGAGATGGTGACTTTAGGTACCAAGGTGGGCTAGGTGTGTATAAGGTTGATAATTAAGCCCAAGGTGTGAGGATTCTTATAGGTAGTTGAGGAGAACTAGTAAGGTGGCCTACGAATTGGAGTTGCCTATAGATAGATGTATGGTTCGTTCGGTTCTTCAAGCACCTAGGATGAGGAGATGCGTTGGTGACTCAAGTGTTGTAGACCTCTTTGAGGTTGTGGGTGTTGTGGAAGATGAGTTTGGCTTATGAGAATATCTAGGTGTATTAGATGGATAGGATGTAGTGCTCGTCAAGGTCATTTAGGAGAATCATCAAGTTGAAAGTGCTACATGGGGAGCTCAGGCAGACATGCAAAAACGATATCTATATCTCTTCCACTACTCAAGCCTAAAGTACTAATTTAAGTTCCCTTATGTGTTTTTAATTCTTAAGTTTTGACCTTTATGTCATTACAGGAATTCATGTTTATATTGACAAGTTTATGTTGATTTTGATGTTCATGTTGAGATTTTTTTGGAAATCATGTTTAAGTACATTTGTTGCATCCATGCTAGGCTAAAATCTTCATGATTACTTTCCTTGTGTATGTTTCTCTGACATTCGGGGACAAATGTTCCAAAGGGGGAGATATTGTGACACCCCGTAACTCCATGCTCTTATGTACGCATGTTTCATGTCTCATTTGGTCAGGTTGGGAGTGTGTTAGGGTTGTGGGAGACTTCTACTACTTAGAAAAGTTCAAGACTTCCCTACGAGTTAAGTTTTGGGTGTTGGTTCATGGAAGGGTCAACTTTAAACGAGTATAACTTTTTGTACACTTGGAACTGGATGTCCTACAACATGTAAAATGAAATCCATTTGAGTTAGCTTTCAAACGAACTTGGTTTCACCTCATTTCGAGTTTAGATGAAGGAGTTATGACTGTTTTCATGTGACCCTCCCGTGCAGCGAAACCACATGGGCAGCTTGACGGGCAGTTATGTGTTGGACAGACCGTTTGGGCAGCCTTAAGCTGGAAAAGGCCATTTTTTGCCTAAGGCATGTAACATGTCTAGTGGAATGGGTCGTGTGGCTTGCCACTGACCGTGTGGTTAGTCGTGGAGTGTGTGGAAGTGAGGAAGGTAAGCATGGGAGGGAGTTTTTGACCAAGTGTTGTGCCATGGCCATCTTCACGGGCATGCATGCTTCATGAGCCATCAATCTGGGCGTGGGGTGGACCGGCCACAATTTTCCTCTGTAAGTTTAGTTGGACGGACCACTACACGGACCGTATAGCATCACACGGCCTATGAAACTGGCCTATCAAAGTGACATTGATGATAACTTTTTCCCAAGTGTTCCAATTTCAATTTTTTGTCTAAGAACCATCTCACGGGCATTCCAGACAACCTTGGGGTGCCACATGACCAGAGAAGACTTTTGTGGGGCAACACTTTGCCAATTTTTTCTCCATTAAACTAATGGAGTTTTCATAAATTTTATTTATTCTAATGATCTTTTTGGATTTTTAATGCTATCCTAACCTCCCCAAAAGACCTAAACCCTATTCCAAAGTATCAAAGTCATTACTCTCATCTCAAATACACTCTCAAATTTTCTCAAGAACCTCTATCAAAACTCCAATACAAATTCAAGGAAACTCAAGAACAAGTTTTGGATTTCGAGACCCACTTCCAAACTTCAAGTCTTTCACAACCCAATTTCAAGAAACTCAAAGTCTAAGATATGTGGGTTTCAACTATTGGGTCCTTTCATCCATGGTGCCCAAGTCTCCTTTTTACATGAATTCCATACTTCTAAGTTGAATTACTTATGGTTCTTACTTATTATTAATTTGACTATGAACTATATTGGGGTTTCATTATAGTGTGATTGTTTAAGCATGTTTTGAGCTATGGACCTATGATCTACTTTGATATTTGATGATGGGTTTTAATGTACATTGCTTGAGGGTATTACCAAGTGTTGGTGGGTGGTTTTACATTGATTTTTCTTGCATGATTTCACTCTTGAATTGCATGGTTTTATACTAGCATTATACACCTACCAAGGGTTTAACAAAATGTCCAATTTAGGATTCTTGAGTTATTCATGGTCTATTGCATGGTTTACAAGTCAATTGACTTCATGATGTTCGTGAGCTACAAAATATATTTTGAAATCATGAAATTATTTATGGTTTTACGAGTCTCTCGGTTGTTTATGAATTATTGAATTCTTATGTGAATGTTTACATTAATGCCTACTAGATGGGGTTATGAATTATGTGGTATGCCTCACCCTCTAGTTCAAGGTCAATTCCTACATACAGGGGTTGAAATATATTGTGTGCCTCACCATTATGTATGAATCAATGTACTTACTATCTTATTTTCCCATAAAGGGGTTATGAACTATGTGGTACGCCTCACCCTCAAGTGTTATTCTACACTTAGTATTATATTATGTGTGCATGTAGGGGTTATGAACTATGACATCCCTCTACCCTCATGTACTAACCATTACCTACTAGAATGGGTTATGACATATGCTATACCACTCACTCTCGAGTATAAGGTACTTGGATGATCTAATCATGCCACCTTATGGTGTTGAACAAGCTATGCAAAAAAGATTATTTCGAGCATGTTTTTCTTGAAGTATCATTCATGCATGTCATATTGTATATGCTCATCCATTTCCTAATTATGCATTTTGATTATGATGTCTATCTCTTGTTTCATTGCATCCTACATACTTAGTACATTCAAATGTACTAACACATATTCTATACCTACATGATGTTACCATGTAGGAATCGGAGCCCTACTTGATCATCCTCCTCCTCCACGTGGCTAAACTCAAAGCAAGTTGGTGAATCCTCAACTCCGAGGACATATGTCTCTTGATTTTCATGCTATGTATTGACTTTCTCTTTGTTCTAAACTTCTGACTATGTGGGTGAACCCAGATATTGTTAGGGCCCCCGCTCTTATCTATGTAGTAGAGGTGTTGTTGGGACCTTATGATGAATTAATACCAAACTCTATTGGCTTCTTATGTTTCTTTGGTATTAAAGTTGTCTCTTATCCCCGTTTATCCCTATTTACTATCTCTTGTTATTGTTCAAATGCTTATGCAACCAAAGATGTGTAGTGATATGCTAACATGCTTGTTTGGGGTTCCTTCGAGTTCCCCATTCGTCGTGTCACATCTAGGCCCTAGGCTTGGTTGTGACAGAAGAAAAGATCTTGAGTTTAAGGTTAGTGATTGGGTTTACTAGAAAGTCTCACCCATGAAGGGTGTGGTTCTTGGCAAGAAAGGGAAATTGAGCCCAAGGTTTGTGCATTCATATAGAGTTTTAAGGATGGTTGGTAAGGTTGCATAGGAGTTAGAGTTGCCTATGGAGATGAATATTGTTCATCTGGTCTTTCAGGTGTCCATGTTGAGGAAGTGTGTAGGTCACCCAAGTGCTATAGTACTCTTAGAGGTTGTGGGTGTTGTAGAAGATAATTTGACATATGAGGAGGTCCCGGTGGAGCTAGTAGATAGACAAGTGAAAAGGTTAAGAAAAAAGGATGTAGTTTCCATCAAGGTCCATCGGAGGAATCAACAAGTTGAAAGTGCCACAGGGAAGTCGAAGAGGATATGAAAAAGCAATACCTATATCTCTTCCATTCTACATAAGGCGAAGGTAATAACTTAAGTCCCATCTATGATTTCAAATCATAGGTTTCATCCCTCATGTCATTTTACATGCATTCATGTTTATGGTGATTTTTGCGTTCATCTTGAGACCTTTCGAAAATGATGTTTTAAGTGAATTTATAGCAGTCATGTCGGGCTGAAATCTTCATAATTACTTATCTTATGCATGATTTTTTCACATTCGAGGGAAAATGTTCCCAAGGGGGATATATTGAAATGCCCCTCATGTGTTTTGGAATGCGCTAATAATCAAAATTTCCATATATCTCAAAATCCATGCATGATTTTGAAAATCGAACTTCACATTCTCGATAAAGACGTAAAATTGAGTGGGAAAGAGATATAACTCAAATTTTAGAAGACCCATAGCAAAAAAATAATTTTATGTAATTTTCCTTATCCAGTGACTGTCCACACCCAGGTTATGTTGTGCCTGGGGCATAAACTAGTGTGTGTTTTGATCCGCGTATGGTCTATATCGTACTTGGGGCGCGGATCGGTGTAACATTTTCCTTGGTTTTCTCATTTCTCCCAAGGGAATTGGGGTCATAGCCCCATGCCCACTTCAACATGAAATCTCTTTCTTACATTCTTCTTTTTCACCTCCAATCCAATCAATCAACTTGTCTACTTGCTTATCGGCATCCCAAGTATTGCAAATATCAAAAATGATCGGATCTTGTTAGGCCTCGAAAACGAGATGAGGTGCTCAAAAATGGTAGAACCGATGACTGAAGCCCCTTTCTTTAAAGGCCATTCTTTTGACCAAAGCAATTGTTCCCTGCGCTAACGGATTAGCCCCCACCGCCCATAAGTGTAAGCAATTTCGAGGAAAAAGAGGCCTTGGGCAAGATGTCTCAATTCCACACTTTCTTTCGCTCCTCTATCTTCCCAAAGGAAAAAAGATCTCTGAGAGTTCTTTCCTGAATCCGAAAGAGAGTACATGGGTTCTCACAATAACTCAAAAGTGTAGCATGCCTGAATCCAACTGGGGTTGGCGTTGGTGGAGGAACTAGATCGGAAAAAAGAGGGATTTGAGTTGTAAGACAAGGTTAAGTAAGTTAAGTAAGATAAATCCGAGTTTGATCTAGATTTCCTCCATTTTTGTATCATAGACCAAGGATCCATTTCATTCCTTGTCTACTCTTTTCTTTCCAGTATTTTGATTATGATTATTTTACTTTTTCGGTTCGCCCCTTCCGACTTTCCACTTCCAAATGACACTTCACGAGGCGAAACTTACTTAGTAAAGCAACCAAAAGCGCAGTGAAAGCATGTGGCTCAACAGTTTCAAGATTTAGGCAGAACTTTGGTTATGTCTATCTTATCCACCATATAGAACAATGAACTTTCTCCAACACCATTAAACAGGATAGAGCAAGGCTTTGCAAGCTGCACCCAATCAATCAATCACAAACCAAATATGCTTTAGATTGATTCCGCCAGACGACTCGTAGGAGGCCCTGACTCCGTCCCTCTGTCGAGCGACTTCGTTCACTTCGTACCTCTGCGCTCGCGCAGAGACTACGTCCCACACAGTGTATTACTATCGGCCCTACCAGGCAACATCTACCTACACAAGCTCGATCAGGAGATAGGGAGCTCACACGGATAAGGCAAGAGAGAGCCTTTTTTTTCCTCTGACTTTCTCTCTCATTCGCGGGTTGTCGGCGAGTAATTTTGGATTCAAAGGCTACGCCCAGCAGGAGAAGAAGACAAAAACGCATGGATCTTGGTTCGCACTTTATGGCATTTCCACTATAAAAAGAATCAAGACATTTCTCGTCTACCTATTATGGAAAGCGTTTGGACTCGTTCTCTTTTTGCTTTTATGAATTGGGTAGACTGCGCAGGAAAGGATTCGGGTGGGGAGGGGGACCGACAACCCAAACTTTGATCAACAATAGGCCAACTGCTTATTCTGGTAGGAAGCTGTTAAGAATAGATGCAGGGCGACTGATAAGGAGACTCGAACGAAGTGAGAGGGTGACTGATCAAAGTCATCCAAAGTTACTCATTCTCGAAAGGGAACTCGTTCTCTCCTTTCTTTCGCCCCCCTTTCTTTGCCTGAGGTCTCGGGCCATTGCTAGAAAATCTGATTTTATCGATTCTCCTTTGAGAAAAGATTTGGCTTCAAAGAAGAAGATCCCGATCATGATTTT
>JAOTQR010000014.1:20628-31038 GCA_025774065.1 Solanum ossicruentum | reverse complement strand
CTGCCTAGAAGGATAAGAGAAGAGGCAGGAAGACGGGCTTAGCTCTTTTCAGGTTGAGAAGGTTGAATTGAAAACTTTCACCTGGTCTTGGTTGAATGCTTTCTATAGAGAGAAGATTTTAGGTATGAAGTGTCTGGTTTGATAAAAAAAAGGAGTGGGCACGAAAAACTAAATCTGGAGGACGTGGCCTCAACAATTCGAGTAGCAAAAGGCTTTATTTTATATAGAACCATTCTAAAGAAACCCCATCAAAGAGATAGAACTACCTTGGCCTATTCCTAACCATATCTTGGCTATGGAAAAAGTAGTTAGTCTTTCCATAAGAAAAGAATTCAACGAATGAAAGATAGAACAAAATGGGTCTCAATACGACTACTCTCACTCTGGTCGAGCTTTTATGCTCCTCTTTGACTGGAAATGATTGAGATTGTATCGCTTACTAGAGATCCTGAGAAGCTCAAAATGCAACCAAACCCTCTTTCAATATCGGTGGATCTATTTGATTGATAGAAGGATCAGGGAGAACCCTTATCTGACCAATGGATCTTCCAACTATCATTCTAAAGGACTTGAGGCAGCCTCTATTAAAGTAGTTGCTAAATTGATATAGCGATCCCTGGAATCCAATCGCAGATTCTGGAGCCAAAGTAAGAATAGAGAAGCTAAGCTTTCAGGCAAGGGAGGTATAGGCTACAAAAGAAAAATTCCAATCCTACAGTTTTTCTAGCTTGAGCAGTCAGTAGTCTTCACCTTTACAAATTTCTATGTGTTAGCAAGAAAAGGTCAATATATAGACATCATCTTGATGGAAATTCCAAAGGAGATGATTAATAATCTTGCTCGGGCTTCCTTAGTTTTCTTATTTAGTTAGATGGAATCAATGGATGAATGCTTAACGCCCCCTTAGCGGCCAGCTGCTTCAGATTCATCGAATTCCCTCGCCTCCCCCTTTGCTGAAATCACTACCTATAGCGAACCAGGCAAGGAACATATCGACTAGGCTGGTACCAATTTCTCCAACATAGGCATCTGAATCTTAAGTAGGAAATTAGGTAAGGTACAAAAATTTCTTTCCATTTCTAGGTAAAATGAGCAGAGATGAGTTTGAGTTTATCAGCACAACCCCCCATAGTCGGTTCTCTCGAAAAAAGTTGGGTAGAAACTGACTGGCCCTTGCCTATGGAAAGAATCAGAAAGTTGTTGAATGCCTCAACTTTGGATCAAAACATTTTTACCTAATTAACTGAAGCATATGAAGGATCCGAAGTCTTCAACTCAGGCTCAGAAGAACCGACTATCCTTAGTCACAGCGAAAGACTTATAATTTTGAGCTATACCTCTGCCCAGCAAAAAAGCCACCCACTATCGGATGGACTTATTGCTCCCTTTCATGGTGAAATTCCACTTCCCTTTTTCATAGTTATTATGAAGGCCCTCAGTCAATTCTAATCTCGAAATCTTTACCCGATCTGGAAATACTTATCTTATATGGCACCTTAGGTCTTAGTTTTGTTCCATCCGACTTCAAGAAGAACACTTCTGCCCTCCCTTTCCCCTTTACCCTCTCAGTCCTGCTGGAATGAAAGGCCACATCAGACTTTGCCCAAACCACTGGAATACGAATGAGATATATAATTACACCATATCATATAATAATACATGGAAAAGAAAAGCCAGGGTTTGACTCCAGTCTACTAAGGCTGATATCAATCATAGTATAGAAGCATCAGAGGGCTTTTACCAAAGATGTGCAGTAGGGAAAAGGGCAATGCCTACAAGAAGAAAGAAGTTGAAAAAGTACACCTAAAACAAGAGGTAAGCATTCACCCCATCTCCCGTAAGTCTGAAAGTATTGTCCGACCTTCACTGTTCCAAGAGGCACCAAACCACTACTCATGCTTTTCCAGCATCATTGACTTTTGACACTGCTCATTGTGGAACAACCTCCGAAATTGGGGACCTTGACAGAAAAATGCTCAACAATAGGTCAGCAGTTGGTTGAGCTGAAGAAAGAACTCTAGTAGTTGGGATGGATTCACATGCGGCTTTATCTTTATTGTGAGTTACCCTACGAGCCCGCCTCTGAGAGCGAAATAGTTGAATGAATCTTCGCTGCCTTATCCGATCATGCTAGCAATCCATAAGAATTGGGGGCTCAAAAGCTCTCCTCAGTCTCTTGTCTAGATTATGGGTGGGAAAATGGATGCTACTATGCTGCTCTTTCTTCAATTGCTTCAGCTTGAACTTGAGAACCCAGACTGGCAGAAAATAAAAGAAAAAGACGCTTGGCAGGAAACTTACTACTTATATATATACACGTAAGGTTTTTCCTAAAGCCTTTGAATCATACCCGACTTCTGGCTGGACAAGATTAGATAGGGGGGGGAATACAATTCACTGTAACCTTAACTGGAGAATCACTCTGAAAACTTGCCCCTTGGTGGGGCTTTCTAATTGGATTACTACTTTTTCTTGATTATGAGCTTCATCTGGCTTACTTCCTTAATTGAAGGCACTCACTTAAGGCGTTCCCCTAAAAACGAGAAAACGAGACAAGCAAGAAAACAAAGGCACAGAGTTCTGGGCTAATAACAGGCCATTGCTCAAGAGGTATGAGTTAGTATCAAAGTATGCATATGATCTCAAGTCAAGTGATGATGGTCTCTACAGAAGATTGTTTCATCAGTGCGATTGTCATCACCCATATTAGTCCTTCCTCCCAATTTGGGGCATGATAAGTAATGAAATAGTTATGGTAGTTCAGTCACCCACGGGAAAGAATCTTTCAATTCACTCTTGGTCAGCTGTAAGGTAAGTCTTTTTGAAGGATTTTTCTTACCTATGGGACCAGTCCTCATTCACAGTCGTCTCGTGCGCCAGGACTTGTTTGTTGCCCTACAACTTTTGTAAGTGACTAGCCATGCTAACTTTAATTTAATCAAAGACCTTCCTTTAGAAGATCGTGAGTGCTCTGTGCCTATCTACAATAAAGAGGGGATCCACAATCGAGCCTAAAACCCGGTTAGATGTAATTGAAAGGCATGCCTATTTCAGTTTTATTGGATAAATACCCTCCAATTCCCTAACCTAATAAGTAGAGGGATTGTGTGGTTTGAAGGACATCCATAAAGCACTGGTTCACCTACAACCACAGGCTCTGGAAAAATTGAGTTAGTCGAAAAGGTCTTTAAAGAAGATGGAATTCCGCTTTCATCAACAATACCGCCTCCTATTGGAAATAAACCAATAAAACCAAGCGGAGTGAAGAAAGTTGCTATCCTATTGCCACAAGCACTTGTGAACCAGAGTGAACGGACAAAACGGAACTCCCTTTACTAAGCCTACGGGCAAGAGTTGTAGAAGCGAGAGTAGACAATATGAAGCTTAACCGAAGATTCGTGGAACTTGGCTAGTTCCTTGTTTGAGAGGAAGGGAGTTGCTCGAGCGATGGAGGATCGATAGATTTCTTTCTTTCGATTAGTTTACACCGATCATCCTCTCTAGGCAAGCCTTTTAAAAACAATAGATTTGAATTGGAGATCTAGCTCGATAGGAAAACCTCCTCCAACGAGTGGATCATAAGGCACAAAAGGAGGACCTGGGCATAAAGTGGTGGGAAGCTCTTCAATCTGCCTCTTATGAATATGTAGTTCCGTACCGTCAGGTCTTGTTTCCGCTCCTAGGAAGCTAACATCATAAAATGAACTAAATAACTCTCCTTCTATTCATTCCTCCGCTTGCCAATAACCTCCATTCAAAGCCCAGCCGGGAAGGATTTCCCCACCTGTAAATGCATCTAAGGAACCCCTGAGCTCTCCTGCTTCTACTAGCCCATCTATTGATAGAAAGTAAAAGCCTGCAAATCCTTTCCTAGCAATAGTGGTCGAAGCCATCTCTTACCTATTCCTTCCATGTGAGGAAGCTATGAAGCAATATCTGAACCTCCCTCCATATAGGCCCCATAGAACTATCTGATCTAGAGCGAGCCTCAGAGCAAGATATTTCCCTTTGGGATGTGAGCTATGCTTGTCACAACCCTCGAACTATCAGGACGAACTGGCGAACTCCATCTTGAAATGTATTTGCTAAAGCATTATTGGTGATCCCGCCCAGGAACGACTAGATAGAGGGAAGTAAGCATCGAAGCTATTCTCTCAAGCAACAACTCCCCCCAAAAGCAAAAGAATGAAGAAGAATAGAGCAGTTGCTGCCATTGCATGATCAAATGGTTTAGCGTCCAACGAGCAAGTTGAGCAAACCTCTTGTTACACACAGATGGAACTGTAGAGGGTTAAGAGAGGCCTTTCTTTGTTACAGTGATAGGCCGAAGCGCAGAAGAATGAATCCTTTTGATCAATTGGATCAAGACCTATAATAACGAGAAATTGAGAGCCACACCATTGACATTGGAATTGCAACTTAAATATTTGAGATATAACCTCGTATTTTCACATTTTGGAGAGCAGCTTACTTCCTTCTTTCATAGCTTCGAGGGACCAGACCTGTAGTTATCTGGATATCCTTATAAATGAATTTCATCAACAATAAGAAGATTTTACCAATTTCATCCATTTGATAAGAACTCACCATTTTCTAACGCCAGCAGCCCTTCTCAGAAGGATCATTCCCTTCTATCTTTGCTAAGGGCTACTTCATAAATGATTTACAAATCATGAAAGGTTTTCCCGTTGGCTAAAGCGACTTGATCCACTACTTCCGCTCACGACTTGGAGAAGAAATAGGTCAGTATAACTATTACTTTCTTTACTGTTGTGTCCACCAAGCAAACAAGCTAGGGATGATCGCGCTAGAAAACATCCTTCTAGTTATAGTAGGCTAGAAAGTAGTGATGGAACTTACGCATTAACAGAACTAGGAGTGAAAGAAAGAGATCGAACACCATTTTTATAGCACCAAGAGTGGGGGCATAGCTTATCCTTGCTAGATATATCAGCTGGTATGAAAACAACTCTAGCAGCTATAGTCTCATATCTTTAAGTATTTATTAGGACCCTGTACTGTAAGATGAATAGCTTTCTTAGATGTTATGGTGGGAGGAAAATCCACTATGATAGTCTCAATTCCAGCTCCACTCATAAAAGCATAGTGAGAGATAGCAACTTCTATCTAGGTTCTAGTTAAACTCCCAAACTCCCTCGTTATAGGGGCATATAATAGAACTGGAAAGGAAAAAGAGTATTGTATGTCATATCCTAGTAAAGGAAATAACTATGTTATAAAACATGAAAGATTATATAAATTCATGAATGCAACGAAGCAAGCAGATCTTTGATTCCCTATCAATAGAAAATGTAGTTGCGCACTTCTAGTTATAGGAAAAACCTATCTTCTTAAGGTTACTCTACATTCTTGTTCTTAGAGGTCTGAAAGAGGAGTGAGGGATCCTTGGGTTACTCACGTCTCAGAAGGGTTTAAGACTGACTTGCTCGAGAAGTGAACCGGCTACCAAAATATTGATTCCTCTACTTGCTTTGAGGTTCTGGTTACATAGCCTCTTATCCTTCTGGCCTTTTTAGTGGATGAAACCTTCATTTAAAGCTTATCAAAATCTAAAAGGGCCTACTTAATACTTAATAAAAAGCTGGATCTGAAAAGGTGACTGTAACATTTAACTATTTGAGAATCCCCATCCAGGGGAACTCAATAACTCTTAGTGTTATACCCCAAGACAGGATATATAATATTAGATAAGTGTGTGTGACACTACATGGACGGCTCTAGAGTATGGAAAGCCTCCTGTGAAACCTACCCTATTCCCGCCTATCCGATGAAGAACTGCAAATGTATTCAATACACCATTAGTCCACTCCACCTTTATTTAGCTCTCTCTTATAGCGTATAGCACCACTTTCACCTATCAAGACTTTCTCTCCTTTAAAAAGCCCTTTTCTAAAGGCAAAAGGCCTTAATCATCAGATAGAAAGAGACAAGAAAAAGTCGTCGAGCAAGAAAATGAAGGCAAAGAAGAGGACAGATCCTTAAGAGCTAGCATCACCAGCACCAGCAGCAATCCCATTTAAGGGACCAAGCCACAAACCATTTCGAAATCAAAAATGAAATCATCGCGGAGATGAAATCTCTTTACCCAGATCAAGAATGGGACTTTGTGAAAATCAATAGGGATAAATTATTTGGGGGCAGACAACGCGATCGAGAGTATTCCCTGAAAGAGCTCTCTAAAATGCTTGCCTGATTAGAAAGAATTTTGAGAGATGCCAAAACATTTCTTTCTCAGTGAGACGAAATTACATGGGGAGCTAGCCCTTTCAGTTGCTCCTCCATGGGAGAATACTTTTTCTATTCTACGATCGGTTATTAAAAGAGATTGTTTTTATAAATAATATAAATAATGAAATGTTAGCTGATGTGGTAATAAGTTGAATCTTTAGGCAAGTCTTTCATTTTGCTATGAAGAAAGGAAAGAAGAGATCTGCCATTGTTATAATGCTTGGGATTAAGCTAGCTACTTGCTTTCTATTGAATGGTTATGATAAAAGAATTTTCTTCCCCATTCTCTCTCGTACCCTACTCGATGGAGCATGTATTAGGTTAGGAAAAGGCAAGAAACTGCTTAATGCGAAGGGGCGAAGCGTTGGTTCCTCAATCACTGTTCTCACGCGCGAAGTGCAGTAACCAATTACGCATTGCTTTCAAGGTAGCTTTAGTGATATTGTATTTTTGCTCAAGCTTTGGCTGGCTCTTAGCTGGTCGGGTTGCCGACCTGCATACCCCGTTGTAGTGCCAATACCTTAGAAGAGGAGTGGAAACAATACCAAGATAAGGAATTGAACCTTAGTATAACCCTTTTTTTGGGGGAATAAAGTCTATCCTCTCTTTCTTTTCTATACCCACCCTTCTCTTTATTGGCGGTAGTTCAGATGGATGGCATATCCCAGTGACCATTGTTGAGCATGGGTCATGCTCTCTTTGAATGAAACCTATCTCAGCGAATGAGATAGATGCAGGGGTAGGGGAAACTCAACTAGAAGACTAGTAAACTTACATCTTGAGTGGGATATATCAAAGAATAAACTTAGCCTTCAACCACAAAGGGGGTCCTTTTGGCAGCCGATTCTGGTTCTAGGGAAGCCTCCCCAAAGTCAAAGAGCAGGGAAGGAGAAGCGAAGAAAGAAGGACTCCCTCTCCCAATCCTTGACCCGAGCAAGAGTTGTGCTCACTGGGTAGGTGGTGCCGGCTTCTGGTAACTTGCTAAATTCCACCATGCAGCGGCCATCACCTACTTGAAGTATGGTATCGATACTTACAATCTTTACTTCTCTATTATATTGTTCAATACGTTCATGGATAATATTACTAATTTCGTTAGATCGAATGGATACCATGATTCTTTCTTTAGTCTTTTTTGAAAGAAAAAAATAATACCTACAGTAGAAAGACTAATCAGTTATTTCTTTCATTGTTACCAACGTCTTCCTTAGAAGATCTCCAAAGGATGCTTTCTGCTTTAAACGAACAAGGAAAATCCACAAGTTGTGCAAAAACCTATTGGAATTGGAAAGAATAATTTTCTGCATATTTACTATACAAGTATGTTCTACTTTGGACTTGGTCATGCAAGGGATCCCCCCAGAAAACATAAAAAAGTTGATTCGCTACCTCTGAATGGAAGGGCCTCCATTATGTAGTTTTTCTCACTAAATAAATGAGAGAGAGTGGGAGGGCGGGTCTCTTCTCATTGGACCTACTTGGGTTATGGTTGGGGCACGTGCCACTGATGTTCTCTTAATAAATCATATCAGAATGTTATTTCCATCGGAGAGAGGAACAGCCCTAGCTGAGCTTTCACTCCTCGATTCAAGAAGATTTCAAGGGTAGGAGGAGAATAAGAGGTTAGCAGTGTATGAACATTTTCCAAGCGATCCATGGGAATCTAGGTTTTGCGAACTAGCTCGGATCGGAAAAGAAGCAAGCTTGTATAAATGGTTAGGTCTAATCATTCTCCTCAATTGAAATTGGGCATAACCGTGGGGGATAGGACATAACTCCCGTTGTTTAAGGGTAAAAGGTTCACGAATAAGGTAGTTAAGAAAAAAGTTAGCCGGGGTTGGGAAGGGAAGAGAAAAAGGCTTAGAGCTTTGTTTCAAGCACCCTATTCTGTGTTTGGGTTCACTATTGATTCAATAATTGCGACAAGAGTTTTTTCTTTCCTTTCAAAGAGCATCATCATTGACTTATGCCTCCTCAACCTATCTGGAGTAGGTCTTTGCCAAGAAGTCAGATAGGATATAAAGTTCGTATAAGAAAATTGCCTGAGAGGGGGTTTTGCCACTAAATGCTAAATCGGATATTGTCTCTGAAGATAAATAACTAGGCTTTTTTGATTCACCAGGAGCGGATGCTGAATGAAGAAGATAGGTAATAGATGTCACTAAAGGGCCTATCTCCCGATCATATGCTGTCATTCTAAAGCACAAGATACCCGAAGCTTTTGGTGTTCGTAGATAGCACCTGAAAGAGTTTAGTCAATTATCACGAATGAAAAAGTTAGCAAGCACAGGAAAAAGAGAACAACTAGTCAAATTACAACCTTCCTCAACTGCTGAGTCAACCCTAAAAGTGGATCTGGCATCAAGCCTATCCGCTCTTACTGGTCTCATATCTGCTACTCGAGTGAAGTGGGAATTTGGTAGGATTAGAGAATGCCTGCTTCCAGTTCTTAGACGAGGAAAACAATCCAATCGGTGGGGTCAGTCCACCTTTCTGACGTACGGGGGTCTGGAGTATAGTAGGATCAGTTACGAGGGTGTAAGGTTGCATCCCAAGAGGATGAGGGCAGGCCAATTTCCGAGTGTACTCATATTGCAAACACCTGACTAAAAATTCTAGGTTGACTTCGCCAGTACATCTGCAGTGGGTCTGTTGATGGGCATTGCACTTACCACTTCTTAAAACTTGCGAGCGAGTGTCGATCGCTCCCTTGTCTGGGCAAGATATGATGACTCCTGTTTAGAAAGATAGTAGCCATCCAGACTTATGCCGAGAATAGGCTTCTAAAATAAGTTTTTTGATAATAGGGTGGGATTCCTAGATCTAATGGACGATGAATCACTGATCAAAGAGTAGATTTTGCAGAGATTCTTCATCGATCTAGTGGCCGATGAATCACTGATCAAAGAGCAAGTAGCCGCTAGGTTTAATGATTGGTGGGATCTACAAATGTAGTGGCTAATGAACTGCTTCTTCTTCTTCCACGAAGATTCAGACAAAACCGAGCTCGGATGGAACTGAACAAGATTGGGCGAATGAATACAAAGATCAAAGGATTTATTATTGAGAAAGTAAAAGGATGTTATTCAGTAGCCATTGCAGGTTTCACAACTTTTCTTTCATTCCACCGCAGAAGGAAAAGGATATTAAATTATCGATTCACCATTAAGAACATAAATCCCACCAGAAGAACCTTTAGGTTCCAACCGATGCGATGATGTTTTTAACTACTTTCTTTTCCTGACCCTAGTTTCATAAAGAAAAGCAGAACTCTCTCAGGTGAATTAAGTCCATTCTTACACCATGAAACCTCGGCGATGATTCCAAATTGGAATCTTCCACACAATAAGGAAAAGATTATACCACCCATGTTGCAGTGAGGCTACTCATCATATGACGAGCAATCCGGCTGCATTTGTCTCATCTCTGAAATAATTCTATTGGTTAGACACCCTTGTGATGACCACCATAAATATGTGTTAGTACATTTGAATATACTTAGTATGCGGGATGAAATGAAGCAAGACATAAGTCAAAATGCATAATCATAAGCAATAGATAAATGTGACCCCAATATGACATGCATGATCAATGCTTAGATTAAAAAATTCTTGAAATCATTCGACTAGCCTAGAACGTAATACATGTGTGGGAAGAGACCTTAGCCAACAAAAGTAAGACCAATCAAGCTACAACATGGAATTCCGATGATTATCCCTCATCAGCAAAGAGGTGTTTACTTGTCAAGGTAAACCATACTTCACCTTACGAGATCTCGTCCTATTTCGAAGAAGTAACCTCTCTTATGGGAACGTGTCCCATTTCAGGGTGGTTTTCATGATGAAGTGCACTAAATGAATCCACTAATATAGCAAGGGTAAAGTATAATCCTGTGTTGGCACATAGTTTTAGGAAAGTAGTATGGACCATTGAAGATAGTCCACACCGACATCTAATCCATTGGTGCTAGATCTAATCCCACAGAATACATGAAATAATCATAGTTGAATAACTTGTAAGAAATATGGGAGCATGACATGAATAGCTCTTAAACATGAGGGCCTATAATGGTGAGCCTAACATGAAGCATAATAATAATAATAATAATAATAATAATAATAATAATAATAATAATAATAATAATAATAATAATAATAATAA
>JAOTQR010000011.1:22987335-23027073 GCA_025774065.1 Solanum ossicruentum | reverse complement strand
GTCATTTGTATTACAGCTGTGCACAGATTTTACAGTACAGATTTTACAGTAAAGGTAAAGTAATATAAAGAACATAAAGTACATGATCCCACAGTACAACTAAAGGTGGTCTCTTATACTGCACCACTGTACAGTTTCATTTAAGTTGTTACTTATTATACAGTATATCCTGCCTTACATGCTCAGTACATTAGCTCGTACTGATGTCCCTTACGGGGGACCTGCATTTCATGCTGCAGGTACAGGTGCTAGTAGATCTCCCAGTAGGGGTACAGGATATTCAGCTGTTGTCGCCAAGCTCCAGGTTGCTTCGGAGCTTTGTATATGTCTAGAGTTTATGTCTATATTGTACAGTTAGATGAGGCGGGGCCTGTCCCGACCCTTATCAGATGTTTTTCTTTATTTAGAGACTTTGTAGACTATGTAAAGCAAAGTGTAGACATGTCTCATACTTTAGACAGCGTGGCCCCAACGGCCTAGTCATATGCATTTCCTTTTAGCTTGTTATCACTATTCATTTTGTTAAAGGCATGTCAAACATAGATACCCCTTATAGTATGTATAGAAAGCGCATAGATACATGTTTGTTCTCCCAATGCCTTATCGGTAACGAGTGCCAATCAGCCCTAACGGGACTTTGGGGCGTGACAAAAGGTTCCCAAAAAATCATACGGATGGGACGGCAACGAGGTGGGCAAGCAATCCAGGTGTCCCGGAGGCGTTGGCAGGGGCCTGGTAGGATTTTATGTCCCAAGGAAGGTGACACAGGCGATTTCGACCATTTTCCGTGGGTGTTAGCCCACGATTTCTGGCGTTACCTGGGGTTCCGGGCAAAGATTGCCGAAAAATCATACGGGTGGGTCAGCAACGAGCCCGGCAAGCGGCCCAGGTGGACAGGGGGCGTTGGCGGAGGCCTGGTAGGATTTTATGGCCCAAGGAATATGAAATAGGTGATTTCGGCCATTTTTCATGGGTGTTAGCCCACGGATTCTGGCGCTGGTTGGGGTTCTGGGCAAAGATTTTTGAAAAATCATACGGGTGGGTCGACAACGAGCCCGGCAAGCTGCCCAGGTGGCCCGGGGGCATTGGCGAGGGCCTGGTAGGATTTTATGGCCCAAGGAAGGCGAAACAGGCGCTTTCGGCCATTTTTCGTGTGTGTTAGCCCACGGATTCTGGCGCTGCCTAGGGTTCCTGGCAAAGATTCCCGAAAAAGCATATGGTTGGGGTCGACAACGAGCCCGGCAAGCGGCCCAGGTGGACCGGGGGCGTTGACAGGGGCCTGGTAGGATTTTATGGCCCATGGAAGGCGAAACAGGCGATTTCGACCATTTTCCGTGGGTATTAGCCCACGGATTCTGGCGCTGCCTAAGGTTCCGAGCAAAGATTCTCGAAAAATCATACGGGTGGGTCGGCAAACGAGCCCGACAAGCGGTCCAGGTGGCTCGGGGGCGTTGGCGGGGGCTTGGTAGGATTTTGTGGCCCATGGAAGGCGAAACAAGCGATTTTGACCATTTTCCGTGGGTATTAGCCCACGGATTCTGGCACTGCATAAGGTTCCTAGCAAAGATTCTCGAAAAATCATACGGGTGGGTCGGCAACGAGCCCGGCAACTTTTTCAAAAAATTACACCGATCAGTCCGTAATGAGCTGGGCAAAAGCCCCAGGTGATGCCTAGTAGGATTTTATGGGCCAAGCAACAACAAATAGGCGATTTCCCAAAAAATTACGCCGACCCGTCCATAACGAGACCGACAAGAGCCCCAGGTGGCCCGTTGGCACAGTAGGACGCCTTGTAGGATTTTATCGGCGAAGCAATAAGATTCATGGGTCAAAGCTATTAGCCCACGGTTTGAGGCAACCTTCTCGAAAAATTACATCGACCCATTCGTAATAAGCCTGGCAAGCGCCCCAGGTGCCTCAGTGGCGCCGCAGGACGCCTGGTAGGATTTTGTGGATTAAGCAACAGGAAACATGCGATTTTGACAGTTTTCCGCTGCTATTGGCCCATGAATTTTTTTATAGTATGATTTCCGATCAAACTTTTTTCTTAATCTTTACAAACTATTCGTAATTAACTAAGAAAGAATTTTTCTAGCCTCAATCTTATATGTGGAGCTTTTGTGTAGCACTAAAGAGTCACTCAATAGGAATTAAGTAATTTTCTCTATTTTTCATGTGATAGCTCATGAATCTTTTGATGGTATCAACTGTTGATTTGCATTTTTGCCAACTAGTAAATACTATTTGTTTACGTCATTTTTTTGAGGAGTTTCATGATCACGAAAAACCAAGTTAGATTTGACTTAATTTTTGTATGTATTAATTTATAAATATGTTGAAATGTGACTAATCAACTCTATTTGACCTCAAATTTCCGGATTCAGTCGTGACAATCCAATGAATGTAGGCAATCAACTCTATTTGACCTCAAATTTTCGGATTCAGTCGTGATAATCCAATGAATGTAACTCATTGCCTACATTGAATCAATGCCTCTTTCTTGGAATTTTTGAGCCACAGAAATAGAAATACAAGATTAGTGTCAACTCCAGAAATTTTTTGGAATATGATAACACACTTTAGCTGAAAGACTCCTTGTCAAGGAGAAACCAGTTCCTTGTTTCGTTCAGGCTTCCTACGATAGGAACACAACAGTATTGAAGATAGTAGAATGATGTTATTAATTCTATTAATGATAAAAATATTTCATTTTTACAATTAATTTAATGATGTCTACAAGCACTTCAAAACTGATGCTGAAACTGCAATTAATTTTTCAGCCATATGGCGGACTCCAACACGCTAAACGATACCCCATCCAACAGGGCATCCCTAACATCTATTCCTACTTTTTTTTTCATCTATTTCTTTTTGTTAACCCTCATTTACATAACTAAATCCTATTTTCTTACATCTACTCATGTACAGCGTCTAATCCCCGAGAACCCTCTTCGAGACCATGTTCAGAGCCTGAATAGAATCAATGGATCATCTTCCTTCTACTGGCTCAGACTTCCAGGCCCCATGCATGAATGAAGTTTAGCAACCATGGACTTTCCCAGAATAAAGCAGAGCTTTCTTCATCCATTTGCAAAGGACAGAACATCCTTTCTCCTCTTTCTATGCCTGTTAAGGTAGAGGGGGAAAATTAGGTACGCCTAATAATCCAACCATCACGAGATCAGACAGAATCTTAGAGAATGAAAATGCATCAGACAATTTTTTGTCCATGAAGAAAGCGAGTGCAAGAAGTTAGATGAACTTACCAAGCATTTAATTGCAAATTTGTCACTCAACCAGCTCTTAGAGGGATGTGAATGATTGGGAATTGTCCACGCAGAATCTCTTTGGGTGATGCTTCAGGCCCACAAGTAATGATCAAACTCAAACCCAAACCAAATGGGTCATCAATGCAAAAGTTATAAAGTTTCAAGACTTATCGAAGCTTTAGTAAAAACAGAGAGAACAAAAGGTGCCTCTTCACCAGGATGTATTGTAGTAGGCACTATTGTGTAACCCTTTGGATCGGGATCTAGGACCATCTCACATGATATTTCTCGAGAATTTACATAGTCTGTCCCACCAACAGATTCATGCAAATAGATGTTATATGCAGCACGTCTACCACGAGTTTTCAGTATTCTCATCCCAATATAGAACATCATTGAATCATGACTTGATTGATAATTCCTGAAACCAGCTGTTGTCCTTGAGAAGCTAACACCCTAAAATAGCATTCTAATTAGTTTATTTGATCAACAAAAAGTATTGTCAATAAGCAACGTCTTTGTTCCAGATTAATCACAATAGTGAACCTGAGTTAAAGTGATGAAAACGTGAATTGGCAAAGAAGCGTCTGGACCACTTGCTCTTAGACGGTATTGGGGATTCTGATGCCAAGTGTCATAATCCTGGCAGCCTCCAGCGCTGTAACCTCTCCATTGACCATGGATAGAGTAGCGCATCTCTGGTGGGTAGACACGACAAACATATATAGACCTAAAGTGTATTTGGAAATCTTGCCAAGACATCCAGAAAATTCCATCATTTGCCTATTAACAAGAAAACAGGAAAAATTAGTCTAATCCAGTAAAAAGCTTTATAAGCATAATTCCTTCCAAGTAAAAAGTTGTATAAGCATAATTCATCAACAATGGGAAAAACTTCCATACACAAGATATCTACTCAAAAAAAAGAGCGCTTACAAAACTAAGTGGTTCTCCATAAAAAAATAACCAATTTCCAATATAAATGGGAATCTCATGGGCGCACCAAAACAAAATTAAAGGTACTATATGCAAAAAATCAAGTTTGTTTCCTTCAAAAGCTCTCGTATTTAACTCTCCAACTACCCATATAAGAGTAAACGGAGCAAAATCCCACACAATGTTTCTCTCTTCCATCTCCTAACAGACCAGCTGAATAGAATATCATCCACTGTTCGTCGTATTCCATCATTGATCCTTTCCAACCCTGTCTAGCGATTGGTATTCCATTACTGATATTTCTTGTGCCACAATATCTCAAGCCATTTTCTACTATATTGGAGGGGCCAAAGAAATTACAATTCACGATTGGTACTATATGCAGTTTAGCTGTTTGTGAAGCAGTATAGCAATCCTTTAGTTGTACCATTAACAGACTATTAAATATTTCAGGTCACTTTTTCGAATCCATTTATGTAATTGCGTTAATAATTATTTACTTAACTGTAAACTATCAATCAACCCAAAAATATTAATCGAAAAGGTGACCAGAAATAACTTACTAAAAAATGCATATTCTCACCATTTAATTTACAAATAAATAGCTTACCCTTGTGAAAAGAACAAGAAGATTCTAGCCTCATTCTGGTCCCACAAACGATGTGAACTATTTCATTCACATCAAGGTGTGACTATTGAGTTTTCTACAATCCTACCAAAATAAAACTCTATCAAGTCTCTTTTGGTTAACGTTAATTCACCAGTGAAAATAATGACGATGAAATAATTAAAAACAAATTACTTTGACAAGGTAAATAATTTTATTAACAACTAGGGGAACCAAGTGCACGAACAGCATACCAAAAAAGAGAAACCAGCATCAAAAGATAGTTATCAAAGTAACAAAACCAATTTTCAACACAAATAGGGATCTCATGGTGAGACCAAGAGGAATTAGAAATAAAACAGTACTTCGCAATTACACAATCTCTTGTTTAACTCCTTCAAGCACTATCCTTCATCACTATTTCCATTAAATCCACCTAATAGATAAAGGGATGAGACTGCAGAGTCAAAACTTAAATAGAAAAACTTCAACAGATTTACAGCCTGCCACTTTTGACCACTCGGCTACTCTTCCCTTCTGGAGCCGAGATCCCCTTCAATGGGCTAATTCTAAGAAAGGGGTGGTTCCCTGAATCAATCAAAAAGATTATTGCATGCCTTTGGACTTCTCTTCCTCATTCACTGTGCATGACATCACTCAGTGCAACCCAAACCCATTAAGAACAACCCTCCACAATCCATTTGTTACTTGACAACGCAATAGGAGATTATCTGCATTTTGCTTGAACTTTTGCACAAGAAACATGACAACAGTGTGGAATCGTGCAAAGGAAGAAATTACGAATGTGTGCTACCAAGAGCAAGGGTGTACAATCCGATGAACAAGAATTGGGAATGACAATTCTACCTCCCCACCCAAACACCCCACACACACCCAAAAAGACAAATTAAGATGGGGCCTCTAGATAAACTCAGGCATTACTCAATCCAGAGGTATCCCAAAGGTGGAAATTAGGCAGAAGAATCTTTATTCTTGTCTAAACTCTGGCTCTTAACCTGTGTTGCTTGGACTCTCCAATATTGTTGCCACAATCATGTCAGATTCTCCAAAATGCACTACTTTCAGAGCATCTGACATACACCCATCGACATTTTTGAAGAGTCCGAGCAATATAGCTCTTAACTGAAGAATTCATTAGGTAAAATCAAAGTCAATGTCAAAAAACAGTAAATTGGAAGGGGGAGGGAGGGGGGGGAAGCACCTGCGGGACATGCTTAAGCTTGTGTTTCATCCTGTCAGTCCACTCAGGTGATGGATCAGACCATGGGCCATTCCATTCAACTTCATTCGCCCATGGATTCCGGATCTGAACAAGCTTGTGGCCATCAACTTCTCGTACCTGAGCAGTAAAACATACAAAAGATGACTCTGCAACTGAAATTTTCTTGGCAGGTGGATAATTCATAAGATAGAAGGATTGAATTTCAACCTGTAATATTGAATAGGCATGACCTTGGACAATACCACTGGAAGAGATATGCACATCTGAACCTGAAGGACTACCAGCACCCAGTAAGAAACCCTCTTGTTTAAAGCGCAGGAGCTGAGACCAGAGTCTTCCACTTGCAAGATCAATCTGTGCCTCAGAACTTCTCATGTCAATCTCCTCACCAGCACCTCCGGTGAGGTCTACAAGAGCGTCTTGCACAAGTCCACCCTCTAATGCCTCATATGAGCCATGAAGCTTCGCATAAGCTTTTTCTAATAAGGAGACCCACATTTCATTACCCTTCCTACTGGTGGCAAATGCTGGTTTACCAGGTGACTCGCACGGAATCCAATCATCGACCACAACTGGGACCCATTCCCCCTATAATAAATACAGTGACAGGATTAACTTGATTCAGGGATCTTTTTAGAAAACAAAATCATTGTTTTTGTTTCTCATAGGAATCATTATATGAATTGACTGAGATACTCTCATCAGTACAGGATATTAACATAGAAAGACAGCATTATCCCATCTGGAAGTTAAATGGTGCACGACTTTGATGTCAACTTGCCAGGTAAAATATTCAGGGGAAGGTACTGTGTACATTGATGCATTACACAATTGATTGGAAAAGTGTGACTCGGGCAAAAGTAGTGTTTTTCCCAAACCAAGCAGCAGTAATAGCTACATACTTGCAGTTCTAAGGTAATTTTTTTTTCCCACGGGGTTTATAATGTAAGGAACAAGGAAATTTATGGACAATGACCTGATTGAGGCACATATCCACATTTTTTCCCTAGAAGGATCACTCTGAATCAGGAAAAGAAGAAGACACAAATCTAGTCATTGTTATCCTACTTGACCACCATTGTTTTCACCCAAAAAGGATAAGGCCTGTGCACACTCTACCATCCCCAGATCCCACTTTGTGAGACTGTACTGTGGTTTTTTTTTTTTTAAGTAACATTTGTACTAACATTCAGTACTTAGGTAGTGCTAAACCCCTTGACAGTAGGCCATAATACATCAATGAAATTAGGATAGCTCTTTGTACACCAAAAACACAAAAGCAAAATACAATCTGTTTTGATTTTCTGTACTGTTCTGCTCTTGTCATCAAAACACCTAATATTTCTCCCCTTCCAAATGGTCCACCATATGCAAGCTGGGATGGTTCTCCAGTAGCTCCTATTTTTAGCTCCCTTCCCAGCTTCTTCCTAACTAGACAGAGTGTCAACAATCTTACTAGGCATTGTCCATTGTATGCCTCTGAGATTGATGAAAAT
Organism: Solanum ossicruentum; assembly: GCA_025774065.1. NCBI lineage: Eukaryota > Viridiplantae > Streptophyta > Magnoliopsida > Solanales > Solanaceae > Solanum > Solanum ossicruentum. The sequence goes on along the minus strand of JAOTQR010000011.1, from coordinate 23,019,522 downwards.
CTTCCATAGCTGGTCAGTGATTCTGGAATGCAAAAACAAATGTCCCACTGTCTCAGTTGCCTCACCACATAAGCAACAGTGTGTTACTATGACTTTGTTCCTCTTCTGTAGATTCTCATGTGTCAAGACAGCTTCTTTTGCTAACCACCAGGATAAACATGGAACTTCAAAGGTGCTTTAGTTCTCCAGATTTGCTTCTATGGCCAGATGGAGTATTGTGCCACTGTCGAGTTCAAAAAGTTGTACCTTGAACTAACTTTGTAAGCCCTGTCCCCATTCCACCTTAGTGTGTCCATTCCATTCTTTAGACCTTGAGAAGCTTCAAGAACTTTGAGAAACTCGGTTAGTCTAGGGATCTCCCAATCATTTAATCTTCTTCTGAAAATCAACTCCCAGCCTTGGGATGCCCACATGTCAGCTATTGTTCTGTCCTGATGGGTAGCTAAACCAAACAGATCAGGGAACTACTCAGCAAGACTCCAATTACCTAACCACCTATCTTTCCAGAAGATGGTTTTCTTACCATCACATACAGTAATGGTAGTGTGGTTACTTAAAATGGGCCACCAGTTTCTGATAGACCTCCAAACAGTGACACCACAAGGGTTGTTTGCTTCTTCGTTCATCCACCCATCCAGTTCACCATACTTTGTTCTAATCACATTTTTCCATAGAGAGTGTGTCTCGTGAGCGTATCTACACAACCACTTCATTTTCAAAGCTTTACTTTGGTTCTTCAGGTTTTTAATGCCAAGGCCACCCTCTTTCTTGTTTGAGATGGTTCTTTCCACATGACTAAGTGATAGCCTTACCCATCCTTATTTCCCTGCTAAAAAGAGTTTCTCCTTATCCTGTCCAGTCTCTGTATTACCCCTGCTGGGGTGGAGAGAAGTGTACCCCGCACACAAGTATTGGGCTTTCCATCTTGATAATTTCCTTTCACATCTTTCCAGAACATTGTTCCAGATTTCATTATATCTTTAATTGCGGCCCCCCCCCCCCCGTGGCATCCCTAGATTGATAGAGGGTAGGGTTCCAACTTCTCCTCCCAGAATTGAGGCCAAGAGTTCAATGTTTTGGACATTGTAGATGGGATAAGTGTCTCTTCTCCCAGTTAATGTGCAGAACTGAGATGCCTTCAAAATGTACTAGAATTACTCTTTAAGTATCTTAATTGGTCCTCATCTGCACCACAGAAGATCAACGTGTCATCTGCATATTGAGGTCTGTCACCTCCAGATTTTCTCCATTGTTTTTAGCCACTTCAAAACCAGATAACCAGCCATTAACCTTTGCTATCTTAATCATGTTATTGAGCCCCTCCATGGCTAGGATGAACAGAAAAGGGGACAGAGGGTTCCCTTGTCTTATTCCCCTTTGCGCTGGAAAAAAAAAAAACTTTTGATGATCCATTAATCACTACTGAAAACTTTACAGTTGAAATGCAGAATCAGATCCATTTAATCCACTTCTCCCCAAAGCCCATTCTCCTGAGTGTGTTGATTAGAAACCCCCAATTCACATGATCATAAGCCTTTTCTATATCCAATTTGCATAGGATTCCAGGCATCTTCTGTGGAAGTCTTGAGTCTACTACTTCATTAGCTCTCAATACAGCATCATAATTTGTCTACCTTGAATGAAAGCCATTTGCTAGGAGTCTACCAATTTATCCATAACCCTTTTAATCCTCAGTCAACACTTCAGACAAAAGCTTATATAAGCTGCCTACCAAGCTAATTGGTCTAAAATCTTTTATCCATATCTTATGTTGTTGTTTACCCAGCAAAGGAAAGGAAGAAGTTAGCTTTGGAACTGTATAATACTGACTAACAAAAATTCATAACATAGATGACACAAATCAACTCCAAGGGGAAGCATGAAGATGAGTAGTCTCGGTTCAACTTCTACATCGAATTGTGGCTGAAACTGCCCCCAAAGGACCCTGTGTCCGTTAGTTAAATCCTAAGCACACCAGTAAAACAGAGCCAATTCGAAAAAATCTAAGATTCAATCAGAGAAAGTTGCAATATGCAGTACACTATTTGGTGCAGATGTCGAGTAATCTTGGAATATTTTCATGATCTACTAGATAGCAGCAAACTAATAAGAAAGTCCAAGGTGTCCCACTCTCCACTTCCAAATGTTCTTTCTTTTTTCTTCAGATGATTTATCCCCATATCTATAATCCTAGTCGCTAATGGTTCATCTCTATGAACTCATAGATCCTAAACTTTGAATACAGGAAATGTGTCGCTTCCAAGGTATTGCCTAATGTTCCTTTCTGTTCAGAGTTGAAAAGACATATCAAAACAACGTAGAATTTAATCAATTGAAAAAATTCAGCATGTTCATGTCGGTGCTAAGATGATTCTATGCCTCTTGAAGAACACCTGCGGCACACGTAAATGTACAAATAAAGGAGCCTAACCTGAATGCAGAAGCGAACTGTATATATTCCGGCCTGATTGTATTCTGGTGTAATTATGACTTCTGATATTCGTGAAACCTCAGTTAGCACAGCAACAGCACTTAGAAACCAACAATCACCCAGTCGTCCCTGATTAAATAGTACAGCAATACAGTGAACAACTGATCTATAAAAACAATACTCGCAACCAACTTGAGACCTGCTTCCCCAGAAAGCAAAAGAAAAAAGGAGGCAGGAGGGGATACTTTGAGCAAACAGTATGAAGCAAGAGTATCACAACCTGACAAACATCTGAAGAATTTGCTACTCCAGAAAATAAGCACGGGTGAGAATCCAGATGCTTCTCTTTCACTATATCAGTAGGCCTCATCCATTCAGAAACAACCTGGGATGAACTAATATCAGCTAATGTATCACATATCATGATCGAACCTAGAAAACCAGGAGACCAATAAAACTATGAGCAAAGGACTGCCAATGGACTCACCTGCAATTTAGATGGAGGATTGTCCGGATCCATAAATAATGAGCGGTCATTGGGAGGAAACTCTTGATCAGTGAAATGAGATTCTCCTCTTGCTAAGAGAGCCTCCTTCACAGCTATTTCCACTGAAAGCATGTGTTGATTGATTTCCTTCTGTGTATCTACTCGAGGCTTCCTCAATCTTCGAGTAAAAGAATCCACATCCAACACAACCCCATCACGATCTGACCTTCTCTTCCTCCCACTGGAATACTGCCCATCCCAATCTACATCATCTCTGTCATAAAGATCTACATCCGCAGGATCACTGTCCCACCCATCAACCTAAGCAAGAAGATCCAAATAGCAACCATGAGACAAATTCCGAAATTAGCAAAAGAGATACTATCAATCAACTCCACCAATCTGGTTTCTTAAAGTATTTAATTGAATTAAAAAAGAGATCCTTCTAATATCTAAAACTTGAGTATCAACAAAATAAAGGGACACAGACCTATGGACCATTTTATCTACAAATGACAACTATTATGTATTGCAGGAAACAGATCATTCGAACTGAAAAACACAAACCCTAGTCGGAGAATCTGCCCATTGCCAATTATCATCTGGCAGATCAATCATACTGTACTCAGCAGAACCCATAGCCACAGGAAGCGCCGCAATCTCATCTTCTGTCAAGCACCTTCCCCAAAGAAATACATCCATTATGTGCACCTTTGATTCGGTTCCTTCACTATCTGACCTCCCAAACGAATCAACATCAATGGGCGGTCTTATGCCCACCCAGACATCTGTTCCAAGCTCCCATATGCAACTAGCCACTCTAAGTGGTAGCCCTGTCTGGTAGCCATCAAAATTTCCATCCAGGTAGCAAGTTACTTCACCCAATTCAGCATCAACAGTCAATGTTATGATATGCCACCTGCAAAATAATGCTTTTAAATATAAGACAAGACAGAAGTCCTATTTATGCACTGTTTCGTATATTTAACACCACCTTGGTATGCTCTAATAAAATTCATTGAAAGAAAAGAAGACAAGACAGAAGTCCTAAGCAATTACAGCAACCATCTTTACACAGTGATTCACACGACAAGAGGAAAAGTTTGCAAACCTTCCATCCGCTATACTGGTGGCACTTATACTCCACTCCTTTACAGTAGTTTGCTTGTCAGTTTTAGTAATTAATCGCAGCCCAACTTGTCCTGCTTCAATTCCTTGCTCAGAGCCAGCCACAAGAAATTCCCAGCAAATATTCTTCTGGAACTCAGTGCCGAGCAAACACACAGGTCCAGATTCAGGCTGGACCATTACAGCAAGAGAGCAGCTAATTTTTTGACATTGACACACAGTAGGATCAATCTGACCGCACCGTCTGCCACTAGTAGTGGGTTCATCATCAAGTATACACACAGCACCAGCAAGTCCAGTCTGCGAAGGAAAAGATTTAAAAACAGGAAAATCAAAATAAAGAAATTTGGTTTAAGTGCCTAATCAGAAAAAATTGGGGATAAACTAGTGATTGTTTTGATAGATCATCATAAAAAGAGTGACAGGAAGAAGATAAATTCAGTTCCAGACCTATTCTAACAGATACTAGTGAAGGTTTCACAACTTTCAGTGGTGAACCCAGACTAGAGTTGTGGAGTTTTCCCTTGTCATTTTCTTCCATTATAATCACATATCAGGATATTTCACAATTCTATATATGTAATGTATCTCAAAGAAGATCCATCAACTCACTGTGAATAAGTATATACAGTTCCAGAAGGTAGCAGGAGGATGACTCAGGTTGATACTCATTTTAGGCGTGTTACACCTCAAGGATTTGCATGGGTATTTGATTTATTTTTTAAATCAAAGCACTGGGTGATGGCAAAGGGATCCCATGGGACCCAAGACATGCTTTATACTTTTATTGATGGTTGTTACGATAGAGTTAGGGCCCTTGGCGGGTGCCAGGCACAGATCCCTAGTTTAGGTTGTGACATACTTGTAAAGGCATAAGGTAGAATTCCAGCATCACGTTTCGTGACCTTAGTTGCACTATAAGTGGAGGGTAGGGATGACCTGAAGTGCTCGACGAGATAGCTGAGCAGCACGAATACGATGTGCAATGCTTGAAACTCTTTCCCTTGCAAAAGAGTCATCCAGAACAGAATCTCCTCCCACTGCACGTACAGCAGCTGCCATTGCGGCCGCCTCTCTATTCCCAGCATTAGGAATAGATGAGATAAGTGACGCCTCTATTTCCTTCCATTTGCGTTCCTCCTTCTCAAGTAGAGCTTTCCTCCTTTCTTTACCCCTTCCTTCCTCTTCACGTCTCTGCATCAGGATTTCCTCTTCCATCTCCTTCTCCCTCATATAACTGCAAACACCAGTTCAACAAAATTTAGAAGAACTCTTAACACTGCAGCAGAGTTACCAGAACAGTCTGTGAATACGTCACCTCTCCTGTATGATTTCAAATCGCCTACGATCTTCTGGAAGCCATTTCTTTATGTCTTTGGCACTAAGATCCGAAAACCCTATGTTGTCAAGGAAAAGTCGCAGACGAACCTCATCCTAGCAAAGCATGCTATGTTCAGCATAAAGGGGAGAAGGGAAACAAGAAAAAGAAAATAGAGAAGCTTAAAATGCAGATACGAAGTTTGCGACGCATAGTTACCTGTACCCTCTCAGCTTTAGCAGTCAAACCAAGCAAGAGAAGCAAGTAACCACCAAACTTATCCCACATGTAAACCCATTCAGTATCAATTGCTTCCTCTAAAGCCAGAATTCGAGCATGGGCACACATTTCTCTTCGGTGACCTACATCACTAGTTGCTTCATGCCTAAGCGTCCTATTTCTTAGTCTGCAGAAAATGGAACCAGCAGCCAGTTCTTCATTTCTAAGACGGTCTCTTAATTTCATGACATCTGCTCTTGGAAGCACAAAATTGCCTCCTCTATCCCTCATCATTGTTGGATCACCAACTAATAGAGCAGCTGAGCTGGCCGACCTCTGTGGGGCAGAGTAGGTTCCGGATAAAGCATTTCTGGTCTGAGCAAACCATTAACAAAATTGAGATTTCGCAAGAAAATTAATGATAAAACAAGAGGTTTATCTAGAATTTACAGGTACAAGATCCAGAAGACACCAGTGAGCTTGAAAGTTCCATTATTGATATCATTATTACTCTCAAGACCAATTATAAGTATCACCAAAACAAGTGAACCTTATGCTAATGCTTATATTAAGCACATCGAAGTTCAAGCAGTGTATAGACGATATTCTCATCTCTACAGGCAGACATCTAAGGATGCATTGTGACCATTTGAAATTTATAAATGGTACCAACAAGATAACACAATTTTAATGACAAATAAGTGATAACTAAAATACAACACCAATATAAATGAAAAACATGTAAAGCACTGATGCATCAAGCGAGATAAAATAGAACCATTCCAGAACACCCATCAAACTGAAATACATAACACATTGATGACATCAATAATGGTACAAAAATGAATTTCAAATTAGAGATTCAGAATTTTCAAAATCATGACAAAATAGCAATCACCACATTTAGGTTCAAAAATAATACATCAATCTAAAAGCACCATATTGCTTTTAAGCCAATTTAGGTTCATCCCATCTAAATCTTATGCAATAAGGTGGGACCATTAGGATAAAACAAGTCAATGAACTTTTTTAAGTGGCAAAAAGTTCTTTGTTTTCAATTGCAAACAAGGATAACCTTCGGATAGGATTGAGACCATAAACAACAATAGAAACAAACAACACTAAGTAACAACCTAGAAGCAAAAATATAGAATGGAAGAGTTTGTAGCTGTAAATAAAAATGGCCATACCTTCGTGGCAGATCGAGCAATTGCCTGGACCATGGTTTCTTTGCTAAGAAAATGAACAGCATCTTCCACCATCTAATATTAGAGAAAATGTTGGGAAGCAAGCCAGGATATTAAAGGAAAGTAGTTCAAGCAGAAGAACTTCTTATGAAAACTCATCTCGAAGGTTACCATATTGACTATAGTATAAAGAGTTCATGATAAACCTATATATAGCTCAATCAGTACCTCAAGTGTTAAACATGGACGAGAAACAGCAAAGCCAAATGCCACAACGAGTGTAATTGCTGATACAGCAGCACCAGCAAATGGTGGATAAATTTTCAAACTGGCAACCACGCCCCAGCCCTCAATAGCCAATGCAATGCCATAGAGTACAAGAAAAGCAGCACTGTCAACAATAATTTCAGGTAGAATTAGCTGTCAAGTCATGCAATTTCAATAACGACTTCAGCGGTGAAATACTTATAAATAAAAATTCATAGGAAAGGAACTGGAGTACTTCTAAATTTAAGAGTTCACAATTTACTTTAAGGATGCATTTCAAGCTACTATACAGATGTAAATCTTAAACAAGGAGAGGAAATTGACAAACCTGACATTCTTCCCACTGTCCGCATGAGCATCATAAACATAAACAGGCAACACCCTTGGGGAGTATACTACTATAGGAGGTGAAAGAAGAACCTGAAAGAAAAGCAGTTTTGGGGGAAAAAACACTATTCACAAGAAGAAAGACCACTAGGCAAAGATGAAACAACTCTAATCAACAAACGATAAACATAATTAACACAACTGGGATAATTGCGCGCTTTTGATCCCTCAGTCATTAGTTGATTATGATTTGTCCTTGTGATATTTCACTAAGCATATTTAACCTTGAGTTAATAGAAATGTGTGGTCTTTAATCCCTTAACTTAAAATATTTTCTATTTAGATTAGATACAGAATTGTGTTACCCTCAAATAGTTCAACAATTAACAATTTGTTAAATTAGTAGACTGACAAGTAGAAGGATCAAAAGTGTACCTTTCAATTGATTGAAGGTTAAATATGCTTAACCAGATATCACATGGACCAAAATCAGAATTTGTCAATATTTTAGGGAATAAAAGCGCAAATTCTCCAACACACTTCAACACTTCATTTGTCGTAATCAAGAATAACTTACTGTTAATGCCCTTCCAGCTACGAGAAAAAGAAATGAGAAGTAACCAACAGATGCACCAACAAAAGCCTTATCTGAAACAGAACATGCATTAGCCATCAATTATCAAGAACCACTATGAAACATTAGATTAACATCAAACTGTCTGAGCATATTAAAATGGGAGAAACGTATTTACCCTTAAACCATCCCACAAGAAATGCTGCAAGAGCTAAAAGGAATGCAAGAAAACAAACAAGTAACATTTGTATCCTTGTCAAATAAAAGTTATTTGACGCCCAATAGTGAATGACACCAATAGCTAGAACAAGAAGGAGAAGCACCAGAAGAAATGCAGCCCCTATCTGTTGAAAACAAAATTGAAAAGGAAAACATACAAACAATGTCAAATAACTGTTTTGAACACAAAAGCTACAGCATATAGGATGATCACTTACCTCCCAGGGTTTAATTGTGACTATAATAGCTGAAATGGCTCCAAGCAAAAGAAGAAGACCAATGATTATGAACATATAAGCACCTCGAGAGAGCTTCCAATTGTCATCTTTCCTGGAAATGTTACAGATATTATTACTCCGGAAAAAAAATCACTCATTAATGCAAAAGCACTTTCTAAATGAATATCACATACCACTTGAACAAACCAGCACCAAGAGACAATACTGCTGGAATGCATATCAATGGAAGCAAAGAAGCAAGGAAATCAGCTTTTGTTGGAATCTGGTCCGTTCTAGATCCAACAACTTCAAAGTAGGATACGCCACAAAAGGCCACAATAACAGCTTCAGAGATGAAAGAGAAGAAATTATTAGTACAAGGCTTGTAGTAGAGAATGAACTACCAAACAGAAGGTCAAAAACCAGAGAGGCTATTACGGTATTTTGTAGTTTAAAAAGGGAAGAGGGGAAACTATAGTGGAAGGATTACCTGCAAATAAGCCAATACAAATAGCAGATGAGAGAGAAAACCGATAAGTTGCGAACCAGGATATAATTGGCAGCACACCAGTAACTACCAAAGCAATTGCAGAAGCCATTGCCCAGCCAAGGAAAACAGATGATGCATAAGGTGATGTAACACTGTTCCGACCACCAGTCCAACCCTTATAATCTAAATCATCCAAAGGCTTTGCAGACACTATAGCTCCAAGAGCTAAAATGGACCCAGCAAATAAGGAGATGGAAATGAAAAGAACAACACCCTGGAAACAGAATTGGCAATTATGGTTCTCATAGCAAGTTATATAAGAATGTATAAGCGTGAATACTTTGAAAGTAACGGCATGTCCCTCATATAGATTGAGTTTCTAGAGAGGAAGGATGCAACAACTACTACTACCACCACTACTACGCCTCAGTCCCAAATAAGTTGAAATCAGCCACGTGATCCTTATTCCGTCATGCAAGTTCTTTCATATCATCATCATAATACACAAAATAAAAGTGAAAAGTACATTGAATTTATATACGTAAACACCCCAAAAAAAATTAAAATAATAATTAAAAAATAAAGAAATTCATACGAGTCCAAAAACCTATCCTCAACTAGTAGCTATCACCTATATGGATTTTTTTCTTCCCTTGTGTCCCATCGTTAGCTGAGTCATATTGAATAGTGATACCAAGCAATTGCAAGTCTTTTGGGACCACTTGCTGCCATGTAATTTTAGATCTGCTCCACTTAACACATTCACTTACCATGATTCTACACCTAAGGACTGGTGGGTGCATTTATAGGTCAAAAAAGAACGCGTCCAAACCATCTCAAGTGAACTTCTCGCATTTTATCATTTACCCTCAATGTGTGCTACTTGCACCTTCTGGTGAATGTGGTCATTGCTAATCTTATCTAATCTTGTATGACCACATGCAACTTTGAAGGCGCATCTCCACAACACTCATTTTGGGGACATGTTGGACTCATTAACTTACCTTTCATTTTGGTATTATCCTTCTATCACATGACACCCTCGTAGCACTCTTCATTTCAACCATTCAATATCAATCCTAGTAACATCTTCCTCTATCAATCCAATATCTAGAAACCACAAACCTAGATATCTAAATAGTTTGCACTTTGGCACTACAATCTCATCTAGTCTCACCTTACCTACTCTACTCTCATGCTCACTAAACCTACAATGCATATATTCAACCCGACTTCTACTTATCTGACAACTGGCACTCTCTAACATGATTCTCCATAGTTCAAGCTTTTGGTTGACACCTGGTTAATTCGCAAATAGCACATAACATGAGACCTGTTAAATTATGTTGGTTAGTTGTCCCGTTAAATTGGGTAAATAAGTATGGACTCAATGGCAATTTATGGTGTAAACCCACTGTAAAGGGGAACTCTTCTATATCACTTACAATTGTTCTCGCGCTAGTAACAACTAACAACCCATACATGTCCTTCATAACATTAATATCTTTAAAATGGATTCCTTTCTTCTCCATCGCCTACCTAAGGACCTAGTGTCGTCCTCTATCATATGTTTCTCTAGATCAATAAACACAATGTGCAGGTCTTCCTCCTCTTTGCAACAAATTTCCAACAATCTTCTTTGATTCTTTGAAAGAATACAGCCTCCAAGGTAGATCCACCAGACATAAATCCAAATTGGTTCTCTTCCACTCTTGTTGTGCTCGTACATCTGCAGTCTGTCACTCTTTCCAAAGTTCCAATACGTGACTCAGGAGTTAAATGCCACGATAGTTCGCATAGCTTTGAATCTCTCTTTTATTCTTGTTAGTCAGAACCAAGGTTCTCCTCCTCCATTTGTTGGGCACCCGACCACTTCTGAGTATTGCATTGAATAACCTGGTGAGCCCTTTCATGAAACGTCCAAACCTCTATAGGGATACTATTTGGGCCACAAGCTTTTCCAATCCGCATGTTTTTCATGGCATCATTCACCTCTAACACCCCAATTCTATGAGTATGCTAAAGTTTCTACTATTCACATACATGAGTAGATCAAAAAATGTTAATTTTCCTGGTCTGTGTTGAACAAGTAATCGAAGTAGTATTTTTATATCTCCTTGAACTCATCATCTTCCATCAACACTAGTTGAGAATTATCATTGATACACTTGATCTAGTTCAACTCCTTGCACTTCTCTCTAATTCGTGCTAGTTTAAACAATTCTCTCTCTACTTCTTGTGTCCCTAGCTTTTGATAACAAGACATCTAGAGCATCTCCTCGGACTTTACTCATAGCCTTCTTAGGTTCCCACTTAGCTTTATCGTAATTGTTCTTTGAAAGCTACTTTGTGCCTCCTCATTCCCTTGCCATGTTCATGTGGTCAAGGTCATAGCTAATTAGACACATTTAACACTTTTGTAGCTGATTTTTACATGCGACCTGACACTTTCTTCCATAGGGTGTCTACGTCTCCCACTACATACCAAGCTCCTATCTCCCACAATTTTTCATTAAATGTTGATGGGTTAGCACCCTTTAATGCCCACAACCTAATTAGTGGCTATTTTTACATCATCACTTTACTCGCTCTTCTCCTGAAATTTAAATCTAAGACTACTAAATAGGTGGGGAGGTATCTATATCATCACTCTACTCCTGAAATTTAGATCTAAGACTACTAACATAGGTGGGGAGTTCATCGCCTCTCTTGGAATAATCTTACAGTCCTTGCATGTATTTCGATCTTGGCTTCTTACAAGAATAAAGTCCATTTGACCATGTTACCCCCACTCTCATACGTAATTAAGTGAGAATCCCTATTCTTAAGATAGTCTTCCTTTGTCATTCTGACACATACAAGAGTCTTTTGGTTCTTCCTTCAACAACCAGTAACAAAATAAAAAGGTATCGAATTGACTAAAACATCTCCTCAAGATAGAAGTGTAGAGCTCAGGAATCAAACACCTCAATTCAAACTAGTTGGAGTTTGCCGACAATAAAAAATTGATCTATAAAGGTAATACTTAAAATTTAAGATAACTAATCACAATGAACAGTGTGAGTGTGGAGGACAACAGCAATATTAACAGTATATAAATTGGAAAGTTACACTAACCTCTTTCATTCCCAGGGTAAGATGGTTTCCTGCACGGCCTGCATTCTCAGCTCTTGAAGACCAAAACTGGTACCCATTACGAATCCATATAGGAATTGCAATAGATAGGCATGCTACCATTAATGGTACAGTCAATGATAATCCCAGAAGAACTGATGATTTGCTGCAAATACAATATGCACAACAGAAGTATCAACCAAAATGCCAAGAGCATATCATATTGCCTTCAGGATTTGACTAACTAAACAAGGCATTTATCAAGCATTCAAGACAACAACCAGCAAAAGGAATGCATGTTTTGATTAATATACAAATACAATTAAGGATTAAACGTATAAAGGAATAGATCATTGTAACAACTCAACCTCTCATTTTGAGATTTTATGTTATGTTTCATGTTTTGGGACTTTCTACAGGCTGGTATTGTGTTTTAGGACTTGCTGGCATGTTTGGATTGAAACCTGAGGAGCTTGGGTGGATTTCAACGCACTTGAGACGAAGATAGCAATTGCAGATTTCTGCCACTGCAAGCTTAAAAATCGCGATCGTGGAGCAAGTCTCGCGATCATGCAGTGCGGTTGGTGAGTAACCTTCACACCCACACAGATATGTCGTAGCAATGCTTCACAATCGGGTAAGGTATGGTCAAGATCGTGCAGAGATAGAGCTTCAGGTATAGGAATTATATTTTCGAGACAGCACATTATTTTCCATCTGTATTTGGAGCTTGGGAGCTCGGATTGAGATGATTCTGATTGGATTTTTCTCCTACATATGAGGGTAAGTAATCTACACTTAACATTTAATATATATCTTGATTATCAACATATTTTAACACCTAAAACATGGTAAATGGGTGAAATTGGTCGCTCAAGACCTAAACTCAAGGAAGTGCATTTTGGTGATTTAACTACCAAATTGAACTCAGATTGGAATTCTAATTACGGATTTAGACTGAGGAGGTTATGGAAAACACGAAAAATATATCAAATTTTGAATTTTAAATTTTGAGCATAGGATTCGAGTTTGAATTGTTTGTTGACTTTTAGTCCAACTTCATTCATATGCAATATGAGTGTTGTCAGACTCGCTCAACCTTGTAGAATACACTTTTCAACAGACTAGGAGTATTTGGAGGCTTTGAGGAAAGGAAAGGTAGTTCATGATAATTAAGAGGCTTCAAACCAAGGTAAGCCAAGACTTTGACTTCAATGGAGGATTTTTGTTCCTAAATTACATGATAATTAAAATATTCTATGTATTGGGTTAACGCGTGAGAAACATAGATAAGAATATTGTTGAATTGTGTTCCTACATTATTACATTTAGACCCTATTTATAGACGATACATTAGACTACTCTTCCAACTAGGACACTACATTGTAATCCTTTTCCAAATAGGATTCTATATATTATTCCTACTCCTATTATAATATATACTATTCTTGTTCCTATTCGTATTCTAACACTCCCCCTCAAGCTAGTGCACTAGACTACTCTTCCAACTAGGACACTACATTATAATCCTTTTCCAAATAGGATTCTATATATTATTCCTATTCCTATTATAATATATACTATTTTTGTTCCTATTCCTATTCTAACACTTTCCCTCAAGCTAGTGCATATAAGTCGTATGTACCTAGCTTAGTACGGACATAATTAATACGAGGACCGATGATGTACTTGGTGAAGATATTTGCAAGTTGATCACTCAACTTCACAAAATTAACAATCAATCTCAATGTGTTGTCTTCTCATAAAATACTGAATTTGATGCAAAATGTAGTAAAATACATGATGATCAGCTCCACTATGAGTCATGCCAAACTCCTGAATTACAATTTCAGTCCATCGAGTGAGCTGCGTAATTGGCATACAAGGCTACTAACCCCCCTCCCCCAAACAACAATAAAACTAGGTCGTTGCTCCATGTAGACTTTTTCACAGTGTAACGATCACCGAGAAATGCTCAAAATGTGGTATAAAATATATGGATCATCTAAGGACTGGCTGAGACGTGCTCATGCAATAAAGTATTAGATTTGATGATTGAAAGCGATCACAATATGAGAAATAAAATCACATAGGTAGGATTGAAATGATTGCACGACCTGCTGAAAAACAAAGATTGTACGGGCCATAGCCGCCTGCCAAAAGCAAAAGCTTGTTGATTCTCTACAAGAACGTAGCGATTCTGATATGAAGAAATATAGGACAAGAGGAGTGTTAATTTCAAAGAATTAGTTCGGATTCATGCCGAGACGATCAACTACTAAAGCAATCCATCTTGTTCGAAGACTGATAGAGAAATATAGGGAAAAAAAGAGGGACCTTCATATGGTATTTATTGATCTTGAGAAGGCCTATGACAGTTCCGAGAGATGTCCTATGGAGGTGTCTAGAGGCGAAAGGTGTTTTAATAGTGTATATTAGGGTGATATAGGACATGCACCATGGAGCCAAAACTTGAGTATGAACAGTGGGAGGAGACTCGGAATATAACTTCATCAAGGATCTGTACTAAGCCTTTTTTTTGTTGCCTTAGTGATGGATGAGCTAACACGATCTATTCAAGAGGAGATTCCATGGTATATGTTACTTGCGGATGACATAGTACTGATTGATGAGACTCGAGATAAAGTTAATGATAGGTTCGAGGTCTGGAGACATATTTTGGAGTCCAAAGGGTTCAAATTCAGCAGGACCAAAATAGATTATTTGGAGTGCAAATTCAGTATTGCGAGGGATGAAGCGTACAACGAAGTGAGGCTTGCCACTCAATCTATTCCCAAGAGAGAAAGCTTTAAATACCTTAGATCCATTATCCAGAGTAGTGGTGATATCCATGATGATGTCACACATCGTATTGGGGCAGCATGGTTGAAGTAGAGCCTTGCCTGTGGAATATTGTGTGATAAGAAGATATTACCTAAACTTAAAAGTAAAGTTTTATAGAATGGTGGTTAGACAGTCTTTGTTGTATGGGGTGGAGCGCTGGCCAGTCAAAGACTCGCATGTTCAGAAGATGCAGGTTGCGCAGATAAGAATGTTAAAGATGGATGTGTGGACATACCAAGTGTGCAAGATTAGGAATAAGATCATTCAAGAGTATTTAGTGATGGCCTCTATGGCAGACAAGATGAGAAAAGCGAGTTGCGATTGATTGAACATATGCAAAGAAGGAGTGCCAACGCTCCTATTGAAAGGTTAGATCTAGGGGGTTACACGAAAGAGTAGTTACAGACCAAAAAAGTATTAGCAGGAGGTTATTAGACAGGATATGGCTCAACCTCATATCACCAAGAACATGGTCATGTATTAGGATAGAAGTTTAATAGGCTAATAAGAATAGAAGGTTGTCTTGCCTTATGATATAGTAGGTTAGTAAGGTTAGACACGACTTTATATATTGTGTTGTTACTGTCCATCATTTTTTTTTCCTATTTTTATTGTATTATAAAATTATCAACTGCTTTTCACTCTAGTCGTTATTCTACATCTAGTATTTTTCTGCTTCTGGCTAATATATTTGAGATGAGGGTCTTCCAAAAATAGCCTTTCTATTTCTATGAGGTAGCGTAAGGCCTGCATACATTTTATCCTCCCAGACCCCACTTGTGAGATTTCACTGGGTATGTTGTTTTCTTCTATGGTTCTTGACCGCTAAATGATTCAATGAGTATGCTTTGTTTCTTAAGATAAAACTATTAGCATTGATTCACATGCTAGGATTTTCCATCTAGGATGTTACATGTACTTCATAATACATGGATTGTAAAAATTCATTTTGGGCACAGTTACTTCCATATGACTGCAAATGTGTTTCATGCTTACTTAAAAGAGAGGTATAGATAGGTCTCTGAACTTCGGTATAAGCGCTTTGATATATGTGTTGATGAGTCTACGAACTTGGGTGTAAACAATTATGAGATGTGTATTGGATACTCTACTATGGGATAAGGTTATGGCAAGATTGGACATTCTGTACGAAATGATATGGTTGGGCGTGCTGGGACACTCGCAGGATTTGGACAACGCACCTATGGATCACTATCTGAACCAACCCTAACCGGACAATGGACATGTGGTTGTGTTAGAGGTACTAGTATTTTATACTTGACAGTCGGCATCATGTCCATTTGATTCATTAACTCATAAGCATATGTTTTTTGGTGCATTCATTAATTCCAAGGTATTTGGTGTGTTGAGATAGTGTGCACACCTTCACATGTTCTATCTATGCATATTACTTTTTATGCAGTATTTTCTATCTTATTTTATCAAGTAAAAGATTTCATTAATAATAACGAGGTCAACTTGGCCGTTCACAAGTGATATGCAAAAGAGGTGAAACCTTTTCACTCTAAGAGACACCCACTACTGTTATTTCATTTATTGTTAAGATCGTATTAACTGTTTAGGTTAAGACAAGTGTTTGAATGTCAACACTTCAGGTTAAGACAAGTGTTTGAATGTCAACACTTGCCACTACTTTGTTGGAGTAGGTTAATAATACTTCTCGAGTACAGTGTTGATTTTGTACTCATTCGGTCATGCTACACTTGTTGCACCTTTGTGCGTAGATTTGAGTTGAACTGTCACAATATTCAAGAGGAATGGGAGATTGTACAAGCATTCTAGAGTTGAGTTGCCATTTAGATCTTAGTAGCTTAGAGCTTTTTACTCTTGTTGTTTTCCAAGCAAACATTGTACCTCTAACATTCATAGTTGTATTTGTCCATTCACTATGAGATTTCATTGGTATGTCATTGTATTTTTCTCTTCATCATCATGAATAGAGAAAAAAAGTTGCAACAGCGATTATCAAGGATTGTAGTGTTTAATTCCGCGTACTATCTGACTTGAAAATTTTATGTTTATACTCCATTAGTGCCACATTAGTTGTTTACTTTCCCCTTTACATGGCCCTTAAGAAATCATATAAGTAGTATAGTTTTACTTATTTACCCCTTAAGAGACCCATTTGGAACTTTACAAAAAACTTGTTCTCACATTCAAAAAGAATTAAAAGGATGAAACGGCAAAAATGCAATTATTCCTGTCTTGGTTTTGTAAGTTGACAAGTAATTGGGGATGACCATGTCTCGTAAGAGTGGACAACTAATATGTCACAAAGGAAGTATTATACTATTGTACTTTATTGTTGCCATATTGTCTTGATATGGTGGTTAAGTTTAGATTACTTTTAGATTGGTTCACCTGACTGGTAGCGTCATCACGGTTTAGGGAAATTATTGTGACAATCACAAACTGGACTTGATGTGCCTAAAGATAGATTCTTCACACTAATGTAAATGTTTCCCTCTAATAGAGTTAATGCAATATAAGTTGCTCCTGAATCTTAACAGCAATTGAGGCATCGTTAATAATACAAGAAGGGCTTACCTTAAGAATGAAAGCAGCAGACCAACACAAGTGCTCAGCATCCAAGCGATAAAGCCATACTGCAACAATGTAGCAAAATTTACCCAACAGAAAATTGTATTAACATTGAGCATCTAATGCAAGGAGACAACAGGTCAGACTGCCTTCTGAAAGTATTACACTAAGGTGCATCTCAAAATTTAAAGAACCACACTGGTAAACCCATCATTAAGTCAAAAATGAAAATCCACCAATCAGGACATATTTATGCTGCAGAGAGAGGGCTCACTATAAGAAGATCAAGTTTCCAGTGGTTGATACCTAGCAACCTGAGCAACCATCAATCATCAGATTATCTTCTCTTATTTCACCTGACCTCTTTTAGGGATAACATTAACTGACCTTGAACATCTATTTTGGAGCTAGCCATAATTCAATGGGAAAACTACACAAAATATATCCAATTGTGAAACCATTTACTCCAATTGGACCCAACTCAAACTATTAACCCTTATATGGACCCATGGCCCAAACTATTTACTCTCGTACCTCATTCTCCTTTTTTATTTCGCCCATGACACCAACACGACATCAGCATGAATGCTATGAATTAATCCACTGCAATACTTCATCGTTATATTGATACCTGGTCGGTATATTGATACCATATCGGTATCACATACTCCATCGGTATATTGATACCCTATTGGTATCATATAGGATTTGGGCTTTTTTTAAGAAATAAATAAGAAACAATTAAGAGAAAATTATTAAAGTCACAATCTTATTTATTAAACTTTAAATTAGTAGAAAATATATTCTTTGTGATACTTCGTCGATATATTGATACCATAATGGTATCATATACGAGTGAGCTTAATCCTCTGTGATGCTTCATCCATATATTGATACCCTATCGGCATCACATAGGATTGAACTCTTTTTTTAAGAAATAAATAAGAAACAATTAAAAGAAAACTATTGAACTCTAAATTAGTAGAAAATATCTTCTTTGTGACACTTCTCAGTATATTAATACCAAATCGGTATCATATAGGACTGAACTTAAACCTATATGATACTCTGGCAATAAATTGATATGCTATCGGTTCCTCTCTAATACTCCATTGGTATATTGATACCCTATTAGTATTATATAGGATTAGACTCTTTTTTTAAGAAATAAATAAGAAACAATTAAGATATGACACCGATAGAATATCACAGAAAAGCTTGCTACCATTCTTTGTAATACTACGTCAGTATTTTGATACCCTATTGGTATTCTCTGTGATACTCCGTCGGTATATTATACCCTATCGATATCCTCTGTAATACTTAGTTGATATATGATACTTTTTTGATATCATATAGAGTGGGTGAGGACATTAGCATGACGTCAAGCGAATTTAATAGTAGATAAATTAGGAGGATATTAATTGTATTTCGGGGCAAGCGGATCATTTATGATGAAAAGGCGTGTTTTCCGTAGTTTTCCCATGTTACAACTTCTGTACCAATCCGGTCATATTAATTAGGGGGCATAACTTTCAGCACTGGACTATGTCCAGTGTCTGTTCTTTTTTTTGTTTCTTTGAGCCTTATTTCTCACTTGGTAATAAAACTTCTTAGTTACCAAAAAAAATTAGGGGGCATAAAGGTAAAGGGGTATATGAATGCAACTAGTTTGCTTCAAAGGGCATGGGCTTAGTTTTCCATAATTCAATTGCTTAACTGGGCCAGCATAGCTGAGCAACCAGAGGTACCACATTAACTGGATTCAAGAGATTGGATGGTACAAAAACCTTTTGCCTGGCTTCTAGCGGCCTAATCATTCTGGTGCCATGAAAACCGTATAACAGAACACTGTCCCTCACATCACAGGTACAAAAGATTTAAGATGAATATTTAGAATGCAAGATACAAAGAGGAGAGGAGCCTGGACTAGTGCTGAAACCCCAGTACCTAAAGACGATCACTCTTGCAATAGAAAGAAAGCATACAAATCACGTAGATAGCATCAAAATATATGAGAGCTTTGGAATAAACATCAACCTACATTAGAACACTGCATGGAGACAATAATACACTTAAAAATAAGATTTCCTGGCAAATAAAAGATACAATGACTAAGTTTCATGAGTAACAATGGCGTAAAGTTATCACAACCAAAACCTCAAATAGCAACAACATACTCGGTGGAAAAACAAATAAAAACAGATATTCGTAGGCAAAGAACAAAAAATATAAATACCTTCCGAGGCTTTGAAGTCATGGACAAATCTTCAGCTTGTAGTGAACGAAGGAAGGCCAAAATAGAACAGACAACAGGAGACAAAAGGAGAACCGCAATGCCAAATTCAAACTACAGACAGTGGTTCACCAAATTTTGTTAGAAATGGAAATATAACTATATGGAGTACATTTTAACTGCACCGTACTGCAAATACACATTAATCTGAACATTTGAAGCAGCATTGCATTACTTACCTGTTGGTGTGTAGCATTTAAAAGTTTTATCGTCTTTGGTCGGAAGATAGCCACAATGACGGTTTCAAGAATGAAGATTAGACTGAAAAGAAGCCATGCTCGCTCTGGAGTTCCTGCTATATGATGCAACATTACTCTACAACTTTGAAGCCACCTTCCTAATCCTTGGAGTCTAAGTTCTTCCGAAAATGAAATTTGATGAGGTAATACATCGTCAACGCCATTTGAATCGGTGACAGGAGGGTTATTGTCACAATGTTCTCGATCAGCATCCAAACTACTTCTCTGCAACAAGGCTAGAATCATTGGGTCCAATCCATTCTCCTTCAGCATCACAGCAAAATTAGGATCAAGCCCTTTATCTTGCAATAAATTAGCTAACTCACGATCTGCATGTCTTCCTTTCCTCTTTAACATAGATGTAATCCTGGGATCACTCAACTTTTCTTGAAATGCAAGTGCCAAATTCAAGTCCAGTATCTGTTGATTGGCGGAAGTGGATGTACTAGAATCACCACCTTGGCTTTCAAGGCCACTACTAGAACAAACAACCAACGAACTATTATGCTCTAAATTTCTGTCAACATAAGATGATCCTACTTCAGGCTCTTGAACTACTGAACGACAGGAACTACTACGTAGAGCTAGACTTGGCCTTCCACTGTCTATGCTCTTATCACTATTAATCCCCTCAGTGTTATTCCAGGTACTGCCATCACCAGTGCAAGGGACAGTTGCATTACCAAGATGACCAGCATCAGCACTACTACTGCGCTTCACACTTGAGCCACAACCCTCGGAAGAGCTTGCAGAGCTATTTTGGTCTTTTCTGCGGAAACCTTCTCTAAGGCGGATAACTGTACTCTGCAAGGCATCTCGCCTTGCTGCTAATGGGTCTGTAACTGATAAATGCCGTGAAACAGCAGCGCCCAACAGCACAGATGCTACAACTGCATAACTAATACAATGTCCAAAGTACCTGAAAAAAATGTTGCAGTAAATGATTAGAAGTTTCTATTCTATAAATAATATTTAAAGGCATGTATTTGCCCACAGGTATAAGAAGACTTGATTATGGAAGGAAATTCATTAGCGTGGGTTAACACAAACCAGTAATGAACGCCAAAAGAGATCAAGAACACCCGAGATGTACCAGCAACAAAAAGTACGACAACTCGACTTTTCAAAAGCTTAAAGCCATATAAGCATGCTCCCAAGTTCCAATCTGATTAGAATGAAAAGCTAGTGAATTCATTATTTATCACAAGGAAATTAGAAATTATTTCCCAATACGAGTTAGGAAAGGAGACAGATATATGCAGGAAATGAACTACCAAGGATTATCACGGCAGCTGATGTTGTAGCCCCAAGCCAGTTTGATTCCTTTGCCGTCAGACCATATAGGATAGAATACACAAAGAGTACTACAAGTGAACCAACATACAGAAGTCCAAGATGCAGAGCCCTGCAAAGCCAAAGTTCAGCATGAAAATGATAAAATTATAAATTTCACAGAAAATCTCAAAAAGAATAGGTCTGGAAATATGACGAGTAGTATAAATGAGAGCTACTGTACACATGATATAACAGGTTACTGCTCTAATCTAAAGTGGCATTTATATTATTTTGTTTAGCAGTGGATATTTAGATCTACTGCATTTACTGGTGTGTGCGCTTTGTTTTCTCAGAGTTGGTATTCCTTTTTTCCAAAGAGATTTGAATTACAGCCATTGTTTAGAGATCTTTGGCTCTTTATTTTCTCATCCTGTTAGCTAAGAACATCTTGTCCTCTCTTCATATTCGTCCATATCTTATAATAAAAATGTTTCATCCAAAAAAAGGTGTAATATTTGTCATCCCTATCGTTTTTATAAAGCCCTTCAATATCTGTTCAAAACACTAGCCAACAAGAATGATGTTCCCCTTCAAAAAGTATTAAATTTACATCTTACTCAGTATTGCCTATAAACGGTAGCACATCAAAGATGTCTTCTGTTTGAGCTAATACATCACGGCTTCGGCAAATTGTTCTTCACATCCTCAAAAAGTTTCTTCTGTCCAAACTGCCCACTACATACATGTAGGGACAATCTTCCATCTCTTCACCTTCTTTGTTACATTTTGAATTCCTGTCCAGCTGGCTTAGTACTCCTTAAATGCTCCCAGGTTTCACCCACCTGATCCCCTTCAAGCTGATGAATATTCTACACAGTGGCTCGGTTTATTTGCAATGAAAGAAAAGATGGTTCATTCTCTCTGCTTGCTCGTCGCATAAAAAGCATCTAGAAACCAACTGGTCACCTCTCTTGTTTAGGTTTTCATGTATCAAGACTGTCTCTTTGGCAAGCAGCCTTAAGACTTCTTAGCACTATCTTTTCCCATTCTTATTTGGTATACTCATCTCTCGCACTAATTTCTTTACCTAAATTTTGATTGACTTGTTTTCACTCTTATTTTTAAAATAAAAAGAAAACCCATTGAGCTTCATCAATTTTCCTCAGAAAGCACTAGGATTTTTGTGAGTGAAACACACATATTTTATTAAGAATGACCTGTGGAATCGGATGAATCATGAACTTTTGAGCAGTTGCTTGATGATTTTTGTACAAACAAATGTATTCATAAATATTTCTAATGATGCTATTATAAAACATTACAAGAGATGAAACCTTGTCGAGATCGGTTGTGATAATGTAGTTACTTTCGGCTTTCATTAGTAAAATTTATTTTGTTGGCTTTTTTGTATATATTTGACACCCCTTAATAAAAAGGAAAAAGTACACAAATAGACCTAATATGAAATTATTTACCCTTATTGGACTCAATCCAAACTATTTACCCTTAATAGACCCATGGCCCAAACTATTTACCTTCTTACCCCACTTTTCCCTTTTAAATTTGCCTTGACGTCATGCTGACATCAACATGATGTCAGCATAAATACTACGAAATAATCCTCTATGATACTCCTGTGGCATATATATACCATACCGGTATCATATAGAATGAGCTCAATCATCTGTGATACTCTGACGATATATTAGTACTCAATTAATATCATATAGGATTATATTATTTTAAAGAAATAAATAAGAAACAAATAAAAAATTTATTAAACTCTAAATTAGTAGAAAATATATTCATTGTGATACTCCGTCAGTATATTTATACCATATTGGTATCATATAGGACTAGAAAATTATTAAAGTTACAAAATTAATTATTAAACCCTAAATTAGTAGAAATTATATTTTTGTGATACTCTGTTGGTATATTGATACTCTATCGGTATCATATAATTTTGAGCTCTTTTTTTAATAAATAAAATAAGTAAGAAAAAATTATTAAAGTTACAAACTTATTTATTACTCCCTCCGTCCCATTTTATGTGGAACCCTTTGACTTGAAATGGTGTTTAAGAAAAAAAAAAAGAAGAATTTTAAAACTTGTGGTCGAAAATCATTCTTAGTTATTTGTATGGCTAAGAATCATTTCATTAAGGGTAAAAGAGAAATTTTAAAATTAAATTATTTCCAAGTAGAGTAAGGTGACATTCATTTTGGGACGGACCAAAAAGGAAAGGGTGCCACATAAAATGGGACAGGGGGAGTAAATTCTAAATTAGTAGAAAATATATTATTTATGATACTCTATCAGTATATTAATACCATATCGGTATCATATATAGGACTAAGTTTAATCTTTTGTGATACCCTGTCGGTATATGTATACCCTATTAGTACAACATACAAGGTAGGTGCTGACATCAGCGCACTAATTTTAATATTAGGTGGCGAATTTTAATAGTAGAAGGACATAAAATGTAAAGGGGTATATGGATGTAAATAGTTTGCTTCAAAAGCGCATAAGCTTAGTTCTCCCTAATAAAAACTATGGCTCAGCATGAGGAGGCGGTCTGGATCTCCTTTCATGCAAGGTGGTCTACAAATAGAAGTTTAAGGGCAAGGCTCTGAAGTTTGTTCAGACAGAAACTAATGGAAATATTCAAGGTCTCCTACTGATTATCATGGTTAAGACTTCTTTCATGGTCTAGGATGGAATTACTCGAGATGTGTGCAAGCTAACCCAGACGCAATGGTAATCAAAATAGAATAACAATAATAACAATAATAAATAACCAGGCTACACTTAAGGTGGAGTATTTCACTAGGACGATGGTTAAGAAAGCTGCTTCTTTTTCACCGATAGGTGAAGGAAGTTGTTTTAATACATAAACCCCACCCAAACCCAAAAAAAGAGCCTTAATGTACTAGCTATTTTCTTTGTGAAAATATTTGTGAGAAATACTGGAGAAAAATATTATTGAATTGTTGTCTACATTATTACAGAGTCCCTATTATAGATACTATATTAGAATCGTTTTCCAACTAGGATACTATAATACAATCCTTTTCCAAATAGGATTCCATATACTATTACTATTACTAATCCTATTCTAAATAGGATTGTAGATATTATTCTTATTCCTATTCCTGTTCTAACACTCCCCCTCAAGCTGGTGCATACAAGTCATGTGTACCTAGCTTGTTTCAAATGTAATTAATATGATGACCGATATTACTATTCCTATTCCTATTCTAACACTCCCCCTCAAGCTGGTGCATACAAGTCATATGTACCTAGCTTGTTATAAATGTAATTAATACGATGACCGATGAAGAGCTTGGTAAGATATCTGCAAGTTGATCACCCGACTTCACAAAATTGACAAAGAATCTCAATGTGTTTAGTCTTCTCGTGAAATACTGAATTTGATGCATAATGCTAGTCAATCTTATGAAATAATGAATTTGATACATGGTGTTGATAAAACACAGAGAGGTAAATTCCTGAAGTGCAGTGTTGAACTTTCCAAACCAAGGTTGAGAAGATTGTTTTAGATCATAGAGTAACCTACACAATTGACATACAAGTCTACTTGACTCCCTCTGAGCAACAAAACTAGGTGGTTGCTCTACATAAACTTCTTCCTTGAGACCATCATAAAAAGGACATTCTTAATGTCCAATTGATTAAAAAAACCATGCAGTGGATTATTAGATATGATGGTTGAAAGTGGTCATAATTCGAGAAATAAAATTACATGGGTAGGGTCGGAATGATGACACAACCCTACTGAGAAAGAGAATTATATGGATAAGATCGTAATAATGGCACGACCCTACTGGAAAACAGAAATTATATAGGTGGGATCATATTGACGGCATGACCCTACCGCAAAAGAGAAATTGTATGGATAGGGTCAGAATAATGACACAACCCTAAGCAAATTAAATTTGATGAGTTACCGAAAAGATTAATGGAACTACGTAAATCAAATCTGAGTCACCAAAAAAACACAGTGTCTTGCAACTCAGATATGAGAAAGTAGTTCGAAAAATTCACGGTACTACACAAATTGAATATGAGAAGTAGTCCAGAGAGATGCACGGTGCTACACAAATCGAATATGAGAAAGTAGTCACCAGAAAGATGGCACGGTGCTATACATGATAAACATGAAAAAGTAGCCACCGAAAAGATGACACAATGCTACATAAATTAGATATAAAAAAGTAGTCACCAAAATGACGGTACGGTGCTACCCAAACACTGACAGATGTGGGGTTGACACAAAACAACCCTAGAAAGTCACCGAAAATTGACGCACAATGACCTAATCTTTTTTTTTTGCTAACATAATCATTGGCCAGACAGACGGCATATATGGGTCATAGCCGCCCGCCGATAGCGGAAGCTCTTTGATTTTCTACCAAGACCGTAGAAGCTCTGATACCATGTGAGAAATATTGGAGAAAAATATTATTGAATTATTGTCTACATTATTACACTGAGACCCTATTATAGATACTATATTAGACTCCTTTTCCAACTAGGATACTATAATACAATCCTTTTCCAAGTAGGATTCCATATACTATTACTATTCCTAATCCTATTCTAAATACGATTGTAGATATTATTCTTATTCCTATTCCTATTCTAACAATATCAATCATTTGTTTTGGATTGCAGTCTCACTCAACAGCTTTGGAATCATCTCTTAAATATTACCAGGTCAGCTCAACAATTCCACAACAATAACAATAACATACCCAGTGGAATCCCACAAGTGGGGTCTAGGGAGGGTAGAATGTACACAGACCTTACCATTACCTCGTAAAAGTAGAGAGGTTGTTTCCTGGGAACCCTCATCTCAAAAACCCATAAGCAGAATAAACTAGATAGGACAACTCGACAATTCCACAATTAATTTATTACAATGTTGACACAAGAAGGGCCTAAGGGGAACAACAAGAAGGTATGGAACTCTATCCAAGCAGCGATCAGCCGGTCCATACTATAGGAAGAAATACAACTACTGAGAACAAACAACAACAACATACCCAGTGGAATCCCACAAGTGGGGTCTAGGTAAATTGTACTTGGACCTTACCACTACCTCATAGAGATAGAGAAGCTATTTCCGGAAGACCAAATACAACTATTAAGAACCAAAAAGACAATCTGCAACTAATGGCAAATACAAATTTATTTTTTTTTTGAAAATGGTAACTTTCCTTTCTATTATAACAATATCCACAGGTATATTACATAACAGTAGTCCCCCTAGCAAAAACTATTACAATATTAAATGTACACTATATGAGCTTTTTGTCACAGATAGTCTAGAACATCTAACAGATCCTCTGCCTGTCCTAGTATATTCTGTTTGCACCAAATGGCAAATACAAATGTAGTGCAGTATGACATATTTTTGTGGTAAATACCTACTAGCATTCTCTTGTTGCTGGAAATCAATAAATTATCCCAACCTTGTTTTTTTTCCATGAGTGTGTTTTTGAGGGGAGGGCAAAAGATCTACAAGCTCCAGAAGAAAGAACTATAATGCAAAAAGAAACTATAGCTACAATAAAACAGCATCACTTTTTAACAAGAAATGTATAGTTTACCTTCTAGATTGTCGAGGATATAACTCATTGGGATCGGGAGGATCTTGTAAGCAAGCAACAGGACCCACTTCAATACAATCAGAATAAGCAAATTTATATGCCCTCCTTACGTACTCATCAACATCTAAGCCGTTCCCTGCCAGGGTAGGTAGAAAGAGAATTAACAAAGGAGAAAAAACACAAAAGGAGAATTCAATGGACTGGGAAACAATAACCAACAAAATTCCCTATATATTTGTCCTACTTTGAACCAAAATAAAAGCAAAGATGCTCATGACATGTGGCTGACCAACCTTGGAAAACACACATATATATCATGACAAGGAACACATCATAACATACCATTGAAGACCATCCTGCAAATAAATAGCATATTAATTGCCAGGGAGATTGCTGACACACCAAAGAAGAACCCTGAAGGTGAGTATCTTTCAGATGCCCTAACACCTGCTGTGACATACACAGCACAAAGTTCATATGCACAAAGCAATCCAACAGCTAGTAGGAGGAGAACAGCTACAGCCTCTGCAGAAGACATAACATGACAATTCAATTGTGAAGTGAAGAGAGTAAAAGAACTTCAAGATAAGCACAAAATAAAAGATGTAAAAAAGAAAGTTGCTTTCTCATAGTCAACTATAGATCTATACATGAGGACTTCTCCATAGTCCTCATGTACAAAAACTATGACCAAAAGCAGATGTTTTGAAGGTAGATGCAATTCAATCCAGAAGATCAAGAGCTCCTGCATTTCTCTTCTTTATTTTTGGTGTAAAGAAGAGTTAGTTGATGATGTGGAATCATTACTAGACTTTATGGCCTCTTTTGTTTGAGTCTGTATCCGTAGATTTGTTATACCAGGCCATTATTAGGGTGTTGATGAATATAACACGTTACTATTTTTTAAAAAGAAAATAAAACTATGACCAAAGTATTCGATTTATTAATTGCTAAAAATTATCATCCTTTAACAAGGAATTATCTGTGTTCTAGCTTAAACTATACTGAAAGGTAAAAGATCATAAAACCATAAAAAAAATATATAATATAACATCTATAAAGCACAGAGAACAATTTAAATGCATATATTCAAGTTGTATTTCAATCTAACAGTAACACCAGTTGAGCAGTTGAGGGAAACTTTAGCAACTTCAGATAGCGCAGTCCACAGATACAAGAAACAGAATCAGATAAGAGCAGCCATAAGAATACTAGGTGAACAAAACTTAAACATCCAAGGAAGGTCTGTTTCCATCTCTCCAAAATAATGGAACTGGAGGAGCAATGTAATTGTTCACAAATTCAAACATGACAAGGGATGAGAAGTCTCGCCCATTTGATTTGCCTAATTAGTCAATAGAGGCTGATATCCATTTTCTTACCCAACGTAGCTATAGAACTTGATACCATTTGCATCTCTCTCTCTCTCTTGTTTATTTTTGTTCTCCTGCATTTGCTTTAATACTTTTACCTTCATAATATTCATAACCCTCGTGCTTAGCATATTTATAACACCAACAACAACAACAACAACAACATTACCCCATTGCCTCAAAGGCTCCCGCCCATTACGGGGTAAAGGGGGGTCGGATGTATGCAGCCTGATCTCTATGTTTAAAACATAGATCAACTGTTTCCGGATGACCCATGATGAGCGTCGAAAGTTGCATTGACTAACTGCTACTTCACAATTGAAAGAAGCGCAGAGAGTTTAAAGAGCCATTTTGCTTTATTCCATCATACCCCAAAACCAAAAAATAGTAAATCTTTGGCTCCATCCGGCTGTGGAAACACCAAAATATTTAATTTAGAAGTTAAAATACCTCATGGTATTTCTTCATTTTTATTTATAAGCTCATACTAATATCTCATGAGATACTGCCCTGGGTCATCCTCTCATTTCATAATTTTTTGGTGAATCATCCTCTAGTTCCATAATTGAAGTAATAACATTCTATATTTTTTGCGAATTATATTCATGATTTACTTTGGCTTGAAGAAAAAGACGCTTGAAAAACGATTGGCTTTCGAAATGCATGTGGACAAAAGGGGAAATTATGCAATATGAGTTGATGTTTTGTTTCATGAGACCCTACCCAAGGTCATTCTCTCATTTCATATTTAAAGTGGCACAACTGTTATATTTACTGTAGCATTATATTCATGTTTTAGATTAACTTGTAGAAGAAGACTCTTAAATGTGTGTTAGTTATCAATTTTGCATTTACATAGTAAAATTGGTATTTCATCGGAAGAAAAAAAATTTAAACTAAATGTATGAATTGATGTCTAGACCTTTTATTTTACTTATCATTATTGGCAACATTTTTGTATTTTTTATTTGTTCCAATTAAATTTCCAATCTTTGTACTTGTAAGGAAACTTTTTTGAGATGCAAAAGGCACGGTGTCAAGTACACTAGACTACAAGATAAATAGGGATTTCATGGGAACACCAAAAGGAAACTAGAAACAAAAGAGTACTTTGCAATTTTGAAATATCTTGTTTAACCCCATCAAACACTTTCCTAATTCTCTCTTTTCAAATAACCCACAGAATCAATAAAGGGGAACATAACATGTCTTTGGATTCACCTACCACTCCTATAACTCAATTATACGATGTCTCCTTCATTGTGCTCAGCATCACCAATTGCAACCCAAACCATTTAAGAATCACCCTCCACAATTGATTAGCCATATGAAATCCAATAGAAAATGATCTACAAAAATCCTCAACATCTAGACATGAAACACCAGCTAACATAGGAGATAGGTCACATTGAATAAGAAAAATACAAAAACGTCTAGAGAGAGCTTCTCCTCCTCTCTCGAAACAAGTAAGTTCACATCTCCATAGTACAAGGAGAACACTCCTCTTTACAAGGAGAAGCTCTCCGCTCTAGCCTTATTGTTGCACAGAGACAGCAGAAGATTGAAAGCTAACATCCACCAAGGTTCAGACATTCATGAATCATATCTTAGAGATAAAAGTTTCTCTAGCAATGTGCTTGGTAGGGAGATTTGAGAAGAGGGTGACTTCGCCTGATATGCTTTCTTCTTGGGGTGCGAAAGTGTCTGTGAAGCTGTGGATTAAGGTGACTTCCATGGGAGGCTCTACTACTCAGTTCAGGCTTTCCATAAAACTAGAGGTTGTTTGTGCTCGTCGGGAGGGAGAGAGGTGCATGGACAATAATTTCCTTGAGACTCCATGGATGGTGTGAGGATATAGCTCTGGTTTTACAAAGAAAAAAAAAAGAGGGGATTGGGGAGGTGACTGTTACAGGTTTGCCATTACATCTTTGGGGTAATGAACTTGTTTGGAACATTAGGGAAGCATGTGTGGGCTGTTTGGAGGCAGATTGCAGTCTCACAGATATTCGGAGAAATTATTTTTGGGACTGGTAACTTTAGGGAGGATGACAATTTTAGGGTCTGGTTAAAACCAGAATTCAGCCCTATCATTTTGAAGGAAGGATTGGGTGTCGGTAGAAGAGGAGAGTAGAACGAGATGGAGAGAATAAGGGTTTAGGAAATGCTTACCATGGAAACTACAACACTCAACCACCAGATTCCATGGTTGCTAGGCAAGTTTATGACTAAAGGAAAAGGAAAGACAGGTGTTTAAAATTTCACTAAGGTAGGACTTTTCAGAGAGGAAGGAACAGACATTTTTTACCCTGGGATTACTAAACCGGTGTTGAAAAAGAGTTAAACCCGATTCACTAATAATTTTTGACAGGTACAGGTTCCTAAGAAGAACCAGCATGGTCGATTTGCAAATTTCAAGAATCAGAATAGCCATGGAGGCATTCAACGCAACTTACAATCGAGGAACACAGTGCATAAGACCCCAGAAAATGCAGATTCTCTCCCAAGAGAATCGAACTCTTAGATCAATGCCACTGCCAGAAGAAACAAACCAATGGTGGAGAGAGAAAGTTCGCAAACTGAATTTGTCACATTTACTGACATCACCCACCGCAATGTGGTTACCGAAAAGTCAGCTAATGCCAGAATTAAGGTTATTGAGGCTCAAATCAGGATAGCAAGGTTAAGGATACTTCAATTCTAAGCCCTACTGGATTTCGGGGTCAAATGGTCATACTCCTCCTTGCAAAGGCAACTTCTGCCAAGGTTGACATTGTGAAGGTTCATAGCCATCGAGGGTGCAACAACATAGGACTACTTTAGAGTCACAAGGGGATTTTATATCAGGGGCCAAAAACATTACTGTTGCATAATTTTCTTTTGGAAGCGGTGCATGGTCAGATAAGTCCATTTCTGCTCTTTTTGGTGTGGACATGGATGATTTGGTGTAACATCTCATACCTTCAAATGAAGGTTCAACCAGTAGAATGTAGCTAAGTTGACCAAAGAGAGCTACATTTTGGATTGAACTGCAGGAGGCCACGAAGTTAGAAGAGATATTTTTTGTGTATTAAGGTCCAGGATACCCAACTATTTCATACATAGGAGATCAAGACACAGCCCCAGGGCTATGGGGAAAGATGCAGATCGATCGCCCTAGATAGACAACTACATAGAGGGTATCTACTAGCCTATATATTCTTTGATTTCGTTCCCCGATGGGTTCAATGTGACCATTTACACGCAATATTGGCTGCTAAATTCAGACTGGGAAGTTCGAAAAAAGTTTTAAAGCATCAATAGCATTAGTTCCCTAGAAGGAAGGGGTGGAAGAAATGAGGAATTTTAAGCCAATAAGCTTAGTAGCGAGCTTCTACAAGATTATTTCCAAACTTTAGGTAGAGAGATTGGAAAAGATATGAACTGGTTGGCTCGGGATACTCAAATGGCCTTATTTAAAGAAAAATCATGACCGCAATGTTTATTGCAGAATTAACCAATAAAATGAGGCAAGGGAAGCTTGGTCTCTTTTTTTCTTTTTTTTTTTTTTTTTTTTTGGAGAAGGTAACCTTTGTGTATGTTGCCAAGTCAATCCATGGGTTGCACTGAAACATAATTACAACTAAAGCAAAAGACCAAAACACTGACTCACAATCCTAACAAGATCCTAGGATGTCCATAATTGAGTCAGTATCCTCTAAGTATATTGGTTTGCACTAAAAACAAAAAAGTCTAATGCAATTTAGTTTGATCATCACAGTTTTTGCTCTTAAAACATCTTGAATTCCTTTCCTTCCATATTGTCCACCACATGCAAGCTGGTTTTTTCTATAAGTTGGATATTGAGTAGGTTTTCGATCATGTAAATTTGACTTGTGAAATCTCTGGAAAGAAATAGGCTATGGGGGAGAAGGGATTGGGTGGATTAATTGGTGTATTTATTATGAAATTTTCATTAGTTGTAAATAGGACACCAGACGGCT
>JAOTQR010000011.1:22965539-22987235 GCA_025774065.1 Solanum ossicruentum | reverse complement strand
GAGTTGCCGCCAGGCATAAAAGTCATATTGTCAACTAGGGAAATTGGCACAACCAGGCATCTCAAACATTGATAAGGGAAGAATCAGGCTTTCGTTAGGATACAAGAACTTGAGAGAGGGTGATCCACCACCTTCCTTCTTATTCATTCTGGCAATAGAGGAAATAAGTTTAATGATGTGCAAGGCCAACTCTCTAAATTGGGCCAAGGGTTTAGTATGAGGACAAAGGGTTCCAATGGAGTAATTGCTTCTTGCATCTAGTATGCTGATGATACGCCAATCCTTCATGGGTAAAAGAAGAACCAATTGAAATATTTAAGAGTCATCTTACAGTTATTTGAAGCTATGTCTGGTAGATAGATCTGGTAAAGATACATTGTTTTCCATTTATCATGTTGAAGACTTGCAAATGTTAGGAGAGAATTTGGGTGATGGATGTCTGAATATCAAGGCATAGCCCTAGGTGCCAGATATAAGGCCAAGCAAGTATGGGAATAAGATGAGAGAAGAGATTTGAAAAGAAACTTGTAACTTGGAAAGTCAATACCTATCCCTGGTGACAGTCATAATAATCAACAGCGTATAGGATCCTCTTCCTACTTATTTAATGTTCGGTTTTACTATGCATATAAGCATAATCAGTAAAGCTTAATGAGAATGGTAAATTTGAAGACACACAACTACAGCCTTATAATCAAGTGTACCCCAGTTTTGACAGAAAAATGCCATGCTTAGATGAGTTAGACATATGATGGTAGTCAATACTATGTAAATGTATGTGTGTATGTATGAATGTATGTATGCAACCAACGCAAGTGGGTACATTCATTGTTCTTCCTCGCAAAAGAACAGGTTTTCTCCCAGAAAGTATAAGAAGAGCAATGCATACTTGAACTTTGCCACTGTGTTCTCCACCAAAGCATTATTGAGTAGAATGCCAAAAGCAGGGAACTTCCAGCCATTATTACAGCTAGACCAACTATATCTCGCCCCAATATCAACATTAACCAGCATCCCCATGTAACAAGCACCACAACCGGAGAGATCACAATTATCCATGTAAACAGTGAGAAGAAGCTACATATAATTCCTAGCTGAGGCCCCTGTAAAAATCCCGGCCATTTTCGAGCAAAGATCCAACTGAAAAGGCCAAAAAATAGAGATATTAACCACAAATAACATTTTACATCCATAAAAAGGAAAACATTATCTGAAAACAGATACATGCACTATATTGTATGGTATATTAGTAGCTAGGCGGAACTGTCAAATCAAACAATTTTAAAAAACAAATATAGTTGGACAGCAAAATTGAGTGAACAGACAGTCTCATGGATGAACTACCATAGGCAATTAAAGGAAACACCAATTGCTGCGACCTGCAGTTAGACCAACATATCTTTGTTTTGAAGCCTTTTATATGTACTGCTGTCAGTGGAAAGTGTCATAGATCACATCCCACTTAAACCAGAGGACACAAAAAAGTTTATTGCCACAGAGGTCCTCGTTTTTCTCTTTCTTTTTTTTTCTGGGATGAAATAAGATTTTGTATAGCTGGAATCAGGAAGATGCAAAGTTACAAAGATATGTTAAATCCAACAATAGTCGGCCTTTAAGCGTAGGGAGCTAATCAAAAGCAAAACAAGGTTCAGGGTTCAGGCTATTAAGCTAACAGAGAGCCAAAGAAATCTACAAAAGAACCTAAATCATTTACAGGAGCATAATAAGTCCAACTAAATTTATCCAAAAAGAAAAATAGTTAGTCCAACCAAAAAGCAGCAATGGACATCTACACTTAAGAAGTGAGATAGGATTTGAAATCATATCAAATCATCTTTTATTCCTTTCTATTCAAACACACCAAAAATACAGCTAGGGATTATTTTCCACATGTTCTTGATCACTTTACTATTCTCCAAGAATTTTGGCTTTCAATTGCTTTCTTTACAGTCAAAGGTAGTGCCCAAGAGAGGTCAAAAACTGATAGGAACATATGCCGGATGTCAGTAGCCAGCAGCCACTGAGCAGTGCAAAAAGAGATGATTATAGTTTCTAAGTTTTACTGGCGGATGGAGCATCTATTCACTAGTTGGAACTTTCTCCTACAGGCCTACACAGGTTGTCTTGAGTCAGTGGCCCCTTGCAGTGATATCCAAGTAAAACGACTGATTTCTGGGGAAGTTTTGCTCTCCAGATTAACTTCCACAGCCAGAGATCAATGACTTTATTCTGTGAGCACATTTTGTGATCTCCTGCCTTTACACCGTATGCACCTTTCTTGGTGCTGCCCCATCTCATTCTATCCATGCTTCGGCTATCTATAGTAAAGTTGT
Organism: Solanum ossicruentum; assembly: GCA_025774065.1. Taxonomy (NCBI): domain Eukaryota; kingdom Viridiplantae; phylum Streptophyta; class Magnoliopsida; order Solanales; family Solanaceae; genus Solanum; species Solanum ossicruentum. The sequence goes on along the minus strand of JAOTQR010000011.1, from coordinate 22,984,902 downwards.
TTAATCTTCCCACTAGGTCTGAACATCTTTTGATTCCCAATCTTTATAATTCACTCTGAAATGGACATCCCATATGCTACCTTCTCTGTGATTCTCCACTGTAGAGTTTGAGTTAGTGGCTATATAAAAAAGAGTTGGGACATGGTTTGCAATGTGGTATCACCAAGCCATTTGTCCTTCCAAGACTTCACCAAAAGCCATTACCCGCCTTGAAGGACATGTCTTGAATTGTCAATGTGTTTCCAAGGTCCCACTCATGTGGTGCTATTGCTCATGGTGCTCCAGTTGTCCTGATGGTCATACTTGGCTCTCACTATATCTTTCCACAGACTATTACCCTCTTGTCTATACCTCCATAGTCATGTAAGCAAAAGACACTTCTTGTGTTTAGCCAAGTACCTAATCCCCAGTCCACCCATTATTTTAGGTTGAATTACTATAGGCCATTTCACCAGGTGGAGCTTGTGGTCTACATTGTTCCCTTCCCAAAGGAAGAATCTTCTTAGCTTGTCTACCTATTCTAAGGCATTTTTTGGCATTGGAATTGAGACATGATGTATGTGGGAATGTTGTCAAGAATATTGTTGTTTTGGGTCACCCTTCCCGAGTGAGAGGTATTGTATTTACCATGTATCCATCCTCTTCTCCACTTTTTCAATTACTCGAAACTAAACCCTCTCCAATTTATATTTAGCTCTCAGAGGCATCCCTGGGTAAGCAATAGGGAATGAGCCAATGCCACAACACATAATGTTAGCCAATTCTTCCAAGTTTGGTTCTTCATTCACCGGATATAACATTTTTTTCAGTTTGTGAATATGTAAACCTGAAAGAGATTCAAAAATCAGAAGGGTTAGGCTGAGATATTCCAACTGTTACTTGTATTTCCCACAAAATGTTAGTGTCATTAGCATACAACATGTGGGACACTGATACAGAGGCTCCAATACTACTGGGAATGTTAAATCCTTCAATCCATTGGATGTGTTTAGCTTTGTCTAGCATTTTGCTTCAGCCTTCAATGGCTATGATGAACACGAATGGTGAGAATGATCTCCTGCCATTTAGTCCATTTGATCCATCTTTTTTCAAACCCATCCCCTAAGAATAGATTCGGTCAGAAGCCTTTTCTACATCGAGCTTGCATAAGACTCCAGGAATTCTCCTCTTCAATCTTTTTAGGATTTCATTTTGTTCCCCAAAAATGAGCTTTACCGTCGCTGATTTAATCCCCTCTGCTAAGATTTTGGCTTCTATTATACACTTCCAATGAGGCTAATTGGCTAAAATCTTTGTGTTCCATTGCACCTTTCCTTTTGGGACAAGAACAGTAAAGGAGGTATTAGATCTGACCATTTGACAGTTTTGGTGGGAAGTGATTCATGGTTGCCATAATATCCTGCTTAAATGAAGTCCCATGCTTCTTGATAGAAAGTGGGGCAAATGTTTTGATGGTTGCCAAAATTTCTTTTCTTCGAATGCCCTCTCTAGCTAGGATTTCCTCCTGCATAGAAACTAGCTTTACCAAACAAGGTTAACACTTGGTCTCTGCTGCTCAACTTTCGTGTAGCCCCTTGTAGAAGCTCAGGATCTCTTTTTTGATGGTATCTTTACCTTCAACAATCTCACGAATAATTTTAAGGTTGTAATGCAATTGTACTTCCATTCAGAGTTGGCCATTTTTTGAAAGACTTTGGTGTTTAATGTCTCCTTTTTATCCAAAGACATCTAGATTTCTGTCTCCGAGGTATCTTTTCTAATTTGGCCATTTGTTGTAGTTCCAGCCTAGTTGCTTCACTTTATATTTCTCCTATTGTGATTGGACCTTTATTTTGTTGCTTGTTCCAACAAAGTAAGCTCATCCTGTAATTTCTTTTTTTGTTCAGATCTGCCAAACCCTTCTCTATTCCACTTACTGATGTTTTTGTTCAGATTCCTCAATTCCTGCACAAGCATAAAATGTGGCCCTGCCACATTACAGGGGCAGGGTATCCCTCCTCTAATTAAGTAGCCCTGCCACCAACTTTTGATTTTGTCTACCTAAAGCCACATATTTTCAAACTTGAAATAAGACAGAGTGGCTTCCCAATCCCTACATTCAACATGAATTGGCATGTGATCTGATATCACTCTACGCATCCCTGTTTGTTTGATTGCTTTAAAGCTACCACACCATTCTGGGAGATTAGGAACTGGTCAAATTCTTGATGCTTGCAATAAATCTCCCCCTCTAAACCATGTGAAATGAGCCCCTTGTAAAGGACAAAAGGAGATCAATGATTTCTAGGTCCTTGATAATCTCAGAGAAGGAATTCATAGCCCTAGATCTTGTTATACAATGATACCTTAATATTTAATCTGCATAATTTGAAAGTCTGCCCCAATCACCCACTCTTCAACCCATAAATCTATTATAGCTGCAAGTTCTAGCCAAAATGTTTCTCTTTTGAAGTTGGTAAGGGCCATACACCCATGTGAAGCACCATCTAAACTCCACTTGAATACTTCCCAACATGCAGGATAAGGTGTGAAAGCCTGGGTATGTTGTTGTTGTGTTCTAATTATTTTCCCTCCTCTTCTAGTTTCTTACTTCTAAGTGGCATTATTATTCCTCCTGGCCTCTCCTGGTGCTGCAATTTTAGCTACAAAGCATCCAATAATATTAGAAATACAATCTGGTGGATAATCCTGATGTATGGTTGTGGGGCCTAGGAAATAATGGAGTGTTCTCAGTGAAGTCTTTTTATGAAAAACTATTGCTTAGCGTGGAGGTAGAGTTCCCATACGATGCAATATAGGCTCCTAGTGGGCCGAGGAAGGTGTATTTATTCCACTTAGCTAGCCACTAGAGGGGTGCTTTTGACAGCAAAAACTCGTCGATAGTGAAAGAGTGTCTATGTATGTTGGTGTTACATGCGGAAGGAGGCGGGCAAAGAAGTGGATCACCCTCTTCATAGCAGGATTACCATGAGATTATGATGGGATATGTTTAGGTGGCTTCGGACTCCTTGGGCAATGCCAAGATCTGTGAAGATTTGATGCTCGGATGGACGAGGGGGAGAAAGTGGAGAGAACGAAAGGCTTGGAACATGGTTCCAATTGTGTTAATGTTGGTAATTTGGAGAGTGAGAAATAGGAGGTTTTTTGAAGGTGTAGAACCATGTTTCTTCCAATTGAGAAGTATTCTCCACTTATTTTCTTTTGGTGGTAAAGAGAAAGTTCCTTGTTGTACCGAGGATTGGGTGGTATTTGCAGAGAATAATATTTTGTAGTCTTTGATCTTCCGGTATAACCTTAGTATACAGCCATTTTAGTTATGTTTCTACATGAAAGTGCTTTTACTTGATAAAAAAAATGTATAGCACTAGACCAGTATACATGACCTTCATTACTCACATTTGAACCACATTTAAGTTGAGAAAAAAGATAAAATTCTATGGAGAAATGATCAAAATGGTCCTTCATGTATAGGTGTAGCTTTACTTTGGTCCTTCATATGTCTCACTTAATTGAAATGGTCTTTCATGTATAATAAAAGGTGTTCATTTTGGTTTTTTACCCTAAACCTAAGATATTTGTCAAAAAAAAAGTGCTAAGTTTAACTATGGACCCCATGTGACTAACAAAATCCACCATTATAGACTTCTTTGTTGGCTCCAGAGCTCCATGAAATCTAAAACCATTTTCTCTACCTTTTCGAGACTACCATTTTCTCTACTTTCTCTAACAAAATTCACTATTTTCTCTACCTTTTTGGGGCCCAAAATTCATCATTTTCTCTACTTTCTCCAGAAAATTTCTGCAGCTTCACTCTTATTTTTCATTGTCCTATATCAATTTCCTTATGCTGTATTTGACCGAGAATCTACATGAATTTCCAAACTCAATTTAATTGTCCAATACTCTACCTAACTTTGCAGAAAATGGGGGAAACATACAAAAAAAGCCCCAAGTTCCTAGGAGTTGGAAAAAAAATAGCTATTTGAGATCACAAAAACGTTGCAACTTAGAAAGAAAACTATCATGCTATTTAAAGATTATTCAAGTGAACACGCTTGTGAGCTTAGATGTCTCAAAACTAATTTAAATATGCATTCTTCTTTTCCAATTCTACATGAGGAAGAAGTCACCATTAGCTGCTACAGCTAACTCGCAAGCAAACACTATCTCCAGTAGCCCAAAAAGGGGAATTCAAAGAAACTGTACAAATTCAAATAAGGGAATTTGCAAAGTAGGGAAAATGGTGTTGGATTTCATGAAGCTTTTTCTTTGGAGCAAACAAAGAAGATAACAACGGTGAATTTTGTTAGTCACGTGGGGCCCACAGTTAAACTTTAATACTTTTTGGGGACAATTTGTTAGGTTTAGGATAAAAGACTACTGCGAACCCTGCAAGCGCCTATGGACTAGAAACGGTAAATAAGACTGAATGGCTGATCCAATCGGGATTGTTGGGCCGAGGAAAATGCTGAAAAGTTTTATTTGGGATCCAGGTCCATTTGACAGCCGGTTAAAAAGGACTAGGAATTTACAGAGAACAACGTTTATGCATATCGTGAAGAAATTATCTGTTCCTCTCATCTTCTTTCTAGAGTCTCAAATTCTCATTCCCATTCTTATCTATATCCTAGATGCTTGTTAATTCACTACTACTGATTGTAATTTTGTTAATTCACTTCTGATTGTAATTTTCTTAACTCAATACTTCTGATTGTAATTCTGTTAATTCCTTACTTCTCATTGTAATTTAAGAGTTTAAGTGGTGTTATTATAACTTTGCTATCAGTGATTATATATTGTCTAAGTATTTGTGTTGAGAATTTGGGTTTGTTTTCAAAGACCAAAATGAACATCTTTTGCTATCTCTTAAGGGACATTTCGATCAAGTGAGAGAAATATTAAGGACCAAACATTTTGATGGTTTTCTCAAATTTTAGAAGTGCCTGGATACACCATCAAGACAGTTTAATGATTACTGTATAGCATATGAGAAATGAAACAAGAAAATTTTGTTAGTAAATTACCTGTAAATCCGCCATGGCCGCCAATTAACTGCCCAAAGTAAAGCAAAAGATGCAGAACCTAGCACAGAGAAAAGGGTCCCCGAAATCACACATGCCAACATCAATTCATGCTCATTTCCTTCCATTTTCCTCCTTTACCCACCCTTTCTCTGTCAACTGCATCCAAAACAGACGAATAAAAATGTGATATTTATCAAATAGATAGAACATAATAATTTTCCTCTATTCGGCAAAGTTGAAGGAGCTACCTACCTCAACAGAAGCCTCCCAAACTAAGACCGAGACATTCCCAAACAGAATTCATATTCCAAACACTAGGGGTTTTGCCAGACCATAGTCAAGAGTAAGCTAGGATTTTTCTTCTTCAGAATTAGAGAAAAAGAAAAAGGAAGTATCTGGTGTTGGAGACAAATCAAAACCCTAAGAAGGCTTTTTGGGTAGAGAGAGAAGAGTAAAGTAAAGGTAGAAGCCAAGTGAGTGTTTTGGATATAAAATTCTGAAACGTCAGTGGTTGTAAATAATAAAATAACAGCTGGGTTTTTTTGTCTTCTCGGGTAATATCACCTTCCAATCACAATTCAATGTCATTTTTGCCCGTGGATGTGGATTGAGTTTTGGAGTGTGTGGGAGTATTCTCTAACTTGCTTGGGGATTAAAAAAACAAGGCTAGTAAGAATTTACAAGTACATAATATAAGTAATACATGATTAACTAGTGTATTATACTAAAAAATTGTTTCTGCTGACATGTGAGAGAGAGAATGCAAGTTCTCAAAATATTTTTTTAACAGGTCGATAATTTTATTTTTTTCACACGAATCTTCAATTAAACTAATTAGTTAATAGTGAGTGAGGAGAAGCCAAAATAGCTATTGATTTATATGTATTTGAGTTTGATAATATGATAGACACCATTGAACTTTTTAACCATAAAACTGAGCGTAGAGGATATTTTGTCTTATTGCTCTTCATTAAAGAAGTTAAATTTGTATTTCTTCTTTACTATAGAAACAACTATGCCCATAACCAGCGATTTCAGGTAGAAACATTGGTCAACAATGTTTTAATTCTTCAAGTTTTTTAATTGATTTGTGAAGATGTTTATTTCCATAAACTCCTTTTCTGGTTGAAGGAAGTAGAATTAAAAAAATGTTCTTTCTATAGGCTTGGCAGGCACATCTTGCCAACTTACTAACTAGGATCATTTTTGATGATAGAGTAACTGGCAGTTGTCCTACTAGCTTGCTTCCCAAAAACTATTTTTTATCATTTAGTGTTATTTTGTTTGTTTAATTTATTTATTTTATTTTTAAAAAATATTATACATTTAAAAATTTCGTTAAAACTATCATAAATCAGTGACTTGGCAAGCACCTTGCGGGTATCTTGCTAGCTTACTAACTAGGGCAATTTTTGGTATTTTGTCAGGGAAGCAGATTATTTCCACAGTCCGATGAAGTCAAAGATTTATTATTTTTTAGCTTTGGGGTATGATGGAATAAAGCAAAATGGCTCTTTAAATTGTCTGCGCTTCTTTCAATTGTGAAGTAGCAGTTAGTCAATGCAACTTTCGACGCTCATCATGGGTCATTCGGAAACAGTCGACCTATGTTTTAAACATAGGAGTCAGGTTGCGTACATCCGACCTCCCTTTACCCCGCAATGGGCGGGAGCCTTTAAAGCAATGGGGTAATGTTGTTGTTAGGGAAGCAGTCAGCGATTGTCTTGTCAGCTCGCTTCCCATGAGTCATTTTTATTATTTCGAGTTATTTTCTTTATTTTAATTTATTTATTTTATTTTAAAAGTCTATTTTTATATCTAAAAGTTACATAAAAAAGTATTATAAGTCAGTGGCTTCGTAAACACCTCTAGGGTGTCTTGTCAGCTCACTAACCAGGGCCATTTTTGGTATGTCGTCGAGGAAGCAACTGGCAATTGTCTTGTCAACTTGCTTCTCGTGAGGTATTTTTGTCATTTCATGTTATTTTCGTTGTTTTATTTTTATAATTTATTATATATTTAAGAATTACTTAAAATATATTATAAATGAGTGGTTTGGCAAGCACCTCTTGGGTGTCTTGCCAGCTTCTAATCAGGGTCATTTTTAGTATTTTGTTAGCGAAGTAGCTAGAGGTTGTCCTGCCAACTTTCTTTTCTAGAGATTTTTTTTCATTTTCTATTTTTATTTTAATTAATATATTTTATTTTTAAAGTTTGTTATATATTTATAAATTACGTAGAAAAATTATAAATTATAATAATTAGCAGCTTAAAATATTTTGAAGACATGAAAAAAGGGTCAGTTGATTTGCGCAATTCTATTAGTACCAGATAAATTGGAATAAAAAATAATAACATATATTAGTTGAAATGATATAAAAAGTACAATATATCACAATATTAAATAACTTAAAAATTAAAAGACATATAAAAAGACTTAAAAGATTATCGAAATTCAATCTATACCCCATAAATTTTTTTTTAAAAAAAAGAGTAACATATATTATCAACAATTATGTAAAGGATACTATAAATTACAACATTTAATAATTTAAAATAGTTAAAGGACATATAAAAGTTTATTGGACATTCAAAATTTTATCATTGTTATATAAATTGGAACAAATAAAGTAACATATATCATTTTAAAATGATAGAAAGTATTATAAATCGCAATAATTAGTAATTAAAAATTTTAGAAGATACAAAAAAAAACTTGTTGATTCTTGATTCTATCAATGACACAAAAATTAGTTGAGAAAAAGTAACACATATTATTTAAAGCTGCATAAAAAATAATATAAATCACAATAACAACTTAATATATCTAAAAATCCTACTAAAAATTTGATTGATTTTTAAAATTTTATTTATATCATATAAATTAAAATTAAAAAATATATATATAGCTCAAAATCTCTAGTTTTATTTAGAGGGGGACTGGAAAATTGAAAAAGAGAAAGTTGAGGTGAAAGTAAAAATTGAAAAGGAAGAAGAAATGCAAAATAAAAATGCAATAAAATGGAAAGCTACGCTATTATGATGTTTTTTTATCTTTTTCTTTTTCTTTTTCTTTTTTTCTTTTTAAGTTATTTATTTTGAGTTCATGTGCACGTTTCATATAATGTGAATAGGACAAGTTTATTTATTCTTGATTTTTTGTTATTCAATATAAGAGAAAGCATTCGAAGGATGAATTGCTTCCAAAAAAACGAATCTATTGATTCTCTCTCAATTGGTTAAATCATAGGTACGCTGATTTACTTCTGGGACAAGATTTCTTCTTATTTCACCTCAACTTCATAGATGGAAAAAAGGCGAGGGCGCAACATTCATTAAGAACTTCGCTAGTTTTTTCTCTAGTACTTGGCACCATCCTTTTTTATATGGAGATTTCTGGAGCATGGAGTAAGCACATACTTGATTAGTCTTTCTTTCAATTGAGAAATGGTACTTCAATTTGAGGTGTCTTTTTGTAAGCGTGAAGAACAATAGAGGCCACTGCTCTTAAAGTGATGAGGTGAATAATTCCCTACTCCAATTTCAAATAAGTATCGTTACATGAATCAATACAAGATCCTTAGTTAGCTGATCTTTTATTTCGGAGAATAGAACAAACGAACTCAATAATGATAAAGAGCATATGAAAGCCACTTGATTCTACGGTGCTCGACTCAAATCGATTTCTCTCTTTTCTTTCTTACGATATTTTTAGTTACAACTTGATTGAGAGACTAATTGACTAGAAAATATAAAAGAATAAGACCATAATTTTGTGCCCCTACCTTAAAGATCCTAACTCTTCACCTTTTTCTCCATTTTATTCATAGTTTTAAGGTGATTCTGACTATTATAAAAATTATTTGATATGACTATATAATAAATTATTTTTATAATTTAACATGATGAATCAAGTTGCATGAACTTGACTCATGAAAAATCTTCAACAAATTTAAAAAGAATACAATGTATCTGATTCACTTAATTATATTTAGACAACAAAAACAATAACATATCCAGTGGAATCCCATAAGTGGGGTTTGGGAGGGTAGAATGTACGCAGACCTTACCACTACCTCATAGAAGTAGAGAGGTTATTTCCTGTGCACCCTTGTCACAAAAACTCATAAGCAGAATAAACTAGATATGACAAAAAGGAAAGAAAAGGGAACAAAAAGATCGACTAATAACCAAAAACACATGACAGTATGTAAATATGATAAAATTAACACATAAATGATAGATAATGACAAACATATGATATAAAACACGACTATTCCTGCTACCCTACTATACCCCAAGGTCAGACAACCATCTAACCCTACCAACCAATTAGCCTACTATTCTAATTCGCGACCTCTACTATTTTCTATCTAAGGTTATGTCCTCGGTGAGATCAAGTTTTGCCATATCCTGTCTGATCACCTCCCCCAATACTTCTTAGATATACCTCTACCCCTCTGTGTAACTACCAAAACCAACCTCTCGATCCTTCTAATCGGAGCATTGGTACTCCTTCTTTGCATATGTCCAAACCATCACAGTCTCGCTTCCCTCATCTTATCAGCCACAGGAAACTGCCTCTAACTTCTCCCGAATTGTCTCATTCCTAATCCTGTCACTCTTGGTGTGAGCACACATCCATCTCAACATCCTCATCTCTGCGATATGCATTTTCTGAACATGTGCATTTTTTATTGGCCAACGCTCCACCCCATACAACAAAGATGGTCTAACCATCATTCTGTAAAAACTTACCTTTGAGTTTAGGTGGTATCTTCTTGTCACATAATACTCCAGAGGCAAGCCTCCATTTAGTCTATGCTGCCCCAATACGATGTGTGACATCATCGTCGATATCGCACTACTCTAGATGATTGTTAAATATATCTTGTAGATATTTTTATAATGTATATTTGGAAGAAAAATATTTTGTGTATATTTTCCTTCTGTATATTTGGAAGGTAGATATTTTGTTTATATTATAAAAATATTGAGATACAAAGTCCCATATTGGTGGTTAATGGGATGGGTGGTCTCCTTATAAGGCTTAGGCAATCCTCCCCCCTTTGAGCTAGCTTTTGGAGTATGAGTTAGGCCTAAGACCTTCTTCAACATGGTATCAGAGCAGGGCCCGTCTCACTCAATGTTAGGCTCCCGAAAAAATTGTCCACGCACTAGATGCTAAGCACTGGGCGTGAGAGGGGGTGTTGAGATACAAAGTCCCACATTGGTGATTGATGGGATGGGTGGTCTCCTTATAAGGCTTAGGCAATCTTCCACTGTTGAGCTAGCTTTTGGTGTGTGAGTTAGGCCTAAGACCTTCCAAATATACATTATAAAAATATCTACAAGATATATTTAATAATAATGGACCTCAGATACTTAAAGTTTTTCCTCTTGGAGATAGGTTGAGTGTCAAGCCTCATTTCAGTGTCTGTTTTATCCCTCGCAACACTGAATTTACACTCCAAGTATTCAGTTTTGGTCTTGCTCGATTTGAATCCTTTGAACTCCAAGGCGTGTCTCCAAACCTCCAACCTATCATTAACTTTAGTCCGAGTCTTATCAATCAGTACTATGTCATCTGCAAATAACATACATCATGGTATCTCCTCTTGGATAGATAGTGTCAGCTCATCCATCACCAAGGCAAATAGGAAAGGGCTCAACACAGATCCTTCATGGAGTCCCATCTCAATAGGAAAATACTCTGAGTCTCCTCCCACTGTTCTTATTCGAGTTTTAGCTCCATCGTATATGTCCTTAATCACCCTATATATGTCATTGGGACACCTTTCACCTCTAGACACTTTCATAGGACATCCCTTGGAACTTTGTCATAGGCCTTCTCGAGATCAATGAATACCATATGAAGGTCCTTCTTTCTTTCCTTATATTTCTCCACCAACCTCTGAACAAGATGAATTGCTTCAGTAGTCGACCGCCCCGGCATGAATCCGAACTGATTCTCCGAGATAGACACTACTCTTCTCACTCTCATCTCCATCACTCTCTCCCGCACCTTCATAGTGTGACTTAACAACTTGATACCCTATAATTGTTACAGTTTTGGATATCTCCTTGTTCTTGTACAATGGAACCATTATACTCCTCCTCCATTCATCATGCATCTTGGCAGTATTTGGAATAGCATTGAACAATCTAGTCAATCACTTTAGAATCGAATATAATTCTTACTTTCTAATATATCACGAACTCGTTAATCATAGGGGTCATGCTGCGTATATTCGATCCCCTTTACCCCGTAATGGGCGAGAGCCTTTAAGGCAATGGGGTAATGTTGTTAATGTTGTTGTTAATCATATAAGATGATTTTAAATAAAAGATCATACTTCAATCATCATACTATGCTTTCTTTTTTTAGGCAAGTTATTATCTTCTTTATATTTATAAACCTTAATTGTTTCACTAAATTATGCTATAATCTAAAATGGTAGAAGGAAAAGTTAGTACTCCGAACATGCAATGCACCTTTATTTTGGAATACATTAATTTTCATAGCCACAAATTTTATGAATTGGAATTTTATTTGTGATAGAAACAAAAGTCAACTTAAGATGAATATTTTACTAAATTTTCATAAGGAAAAAACTTTTAAAAAGGCATTAAATAAAAGGCATATCTTTATCATATCAATATCTATTCAAGTTTTCTTTTTGTTAAAAAAAAAAAAGAAAGGAGGAGGAGGAGGAAGAGACACTTCATTTTATTATTTCGATAGATAAGAAAAGAATTTAAGCTAATATCCTTGAATTTTTTTTCTTCAATTCTACAAAGAGTAAGTCAATATAAAAAATATAACTGAAAATGTGAGAAGAAGGGAGACAAAAAGATGAGAAATAAAAGGAGAAGCAAAACATAATTAAAGGAAATGCAAGAATGAGGGTACACATGAAAACTGAACCATAGAAATTATTATGGAAAATAATGAATGGTTTAAAGATAAGATATTCCTACTATATAAGTCCTCGAGAAGATGAGTGGAATGCAAACTCTAGAAGGAAGGAAGAAGAAGAAAATCCCCCTCTTCTTCTTTGTGAAAAAAAATATCGAAAACCCCAAAAAATTATTCAAAGAAAAAATTCAAAAAAAAGTGAGTTGTAATTATAGAGAGGGAGGGAGAGAGAGAGAGGACATGGATAAAGCCAATGTAAAAATTGTGACTTTGCTAGTTTGCCTCTCTGTTGGAGCTTTTTTGGTGAAAGCTGAGGATCCTTACCTATTCTTTGAATGGAATGTCACTTATGGCACAATTTCTCCATTGGGTGTCCCCCAACAAGGTATCCTAATCAACGGACAGCTTCCGGGGCCCAGGATCAATTGCACATCCAACAATAACATTGTTGTCAATGTCTACAATAAGCTAGATGAGCCCTTACTCCTTACTTGGAATGGTATCCAACAAAGAAAGAATTCATGGCAAGATGGTACCCTAGGAACCACGTGTCCCATCATGCCGGGTACAAACTTTACTTATCATTTTCAAGTAAAGGATCAAATTGGTAGCTTCTTCTACTTTCCTGTTACAGGCTTGCATCGTGCATCTGGTGGATTCGGTGCTATCAATGTTCATAGTCGTAATCTTATTCCCATTCCTTTTGACAAACCCGCTGATGAGTACAATGTCTTTTTGGGCGATTGGTACAATAAGGGACACAAAGCCTTAAAGAAGACGTTAGATGGGGGACGCACTATTGGGAGACCCGATGGAATTCATATTAATGGAAAGTCCAACAAGGTGGGCGACAAAGTAATAGAGCCGCTATTCAGCATGGAAGCCGGCAAGACCTATAGATACAGAATGTGCAACGTCGGCATGAGGACTTCAGTTAATGTCAGGATCCAAGGCCATGCCATGAAGCTAGTAGAGATGGAGGGATCCCATACTGTGCAAAATATCTACGACTCTCTTGACATCCATGTTGGTCAATGTCTTTCAGTCTTGGTCACTACTGATCAAGAGCCTAAGGACTATTACATGGTTGTTTCTAGTAGATTTTTGAAGCAAGCCATCTCCTCTGTAGCCATTCTACGTTATACAAACGGTAAGGGTGTCGACTCAGTGTCATCTAATCTCCCAGCACCTCCACCAAATAACACTGAAGGAATTGCTTGGTCCATGAATCAATTTCGCTCATTCAGATGGAACCTCACCGCTAGTGCTGCCCGTCCCAATCCTCAGGGATCATATCACTACGGAAAGATCAATATCACTCGCACCATTAAGATTGTCAACTCAAGGAGCCAAGTAAACGGCAAGCTTCGATTTGCCTTGAACGGTATCTCCCATGTGGATACTGAAACCCCGCTCAAACTTGCTGAGTATTTTGGAGTAGCTGAAAAGACTTTCAAGTACGATGTCATGGGTGATGAGCCTCCGAGCAGCAACAAAGTCATGACTATTGCTCCGAATGTGAAAAATGCTACCTTTCGTGATTTTATAGAGATTATCTTTGAGAATGAAGAAAAGACTATCCAAACCTATCACTTTGATGGATATGCATTTTTTGCTGTAGGAATCGAGCCTGGAAAGTGGAGCCCCGAAAAAAGGAAGAATTATAATTTAGTAGACGCAGTGAGCAGACATAGCATCCAAGTCTATCCAAATTCGTGGGCAGCAGTGATGACAACATTTGATAATGCAGGAATGTGGAATTTGCGATCAGATATGTGGGAAAGAACCTACTTAGGACAACAGTTATATTTTAGTATATTATCTCCTTCACGATCCCTGAGAGATGAGTATAACCTCCCAGATAACCATCCTCTTTGTGGTATTGTCAAAAGTATGCCCATGCCAGCTCCATACAAACCATAGATTAATTAATATTGTGTAATATTATAATAATAATTAGTAATAGAAAGGTTATAAAAGAAAAAATGACTTCTTAATGTATGTATGCGCATATCTTCTTTCATACATACATACGTGTATATATGTTGTATATATATACACACACATAACTAGACAAAATAAATAGGTAGAGAAAGAAGAAAGAAAGAAGATAAATAGTAAAGAAATAATTTAAAATTTTATTATTTTTATCTTGTGTCTTATGATTAATTATAATCAGAATCAAAATAATTTATAATATTTAATTCGGCATACATTTATTAACTCACTAATAAGTCAGATTTCTCTAAATTTCTTTAATTTATTTTATATTTTTTATTATGGAATATAATTAAAATAAAACATCAAGCTGACTAAAAAATAAAAAATTCATCCCAAATTAATTTTAATTAAATTTCATATTTTCATTAGATCCACCAAGAAGGAATTTTTATTCTTGAATTAAGCAATTATAAAGAAGTATATGATTAGGTTCATCCTCCTTAAACATTACAATTTAAACAATATTTAGCATAAGTATGACATAGTAGTGATCTAAGTTATCAGAAAACACTTTTACTCTCATGAAGTATATATCTTATTACACATATAATATATTGGCATTGTCTTTGTTTTTACCGTGAAGGTTACGTTTTTTATTTTCAGGGAAATTATGCTTTTACCCCTCTCAACAATTGTTCCGAGTCATATTTGATTGATTTTGAACGTTGATTTTGAAAATTCTATAAAAAGTTGAACTTTTGCCAAAGAATTGAGTTTTGAAGAGTTAAGTTGTTTAATTTTAAACTTTGGAGTCATATGGAGATTTGAATCTCGAAATAGAATTTCGTTGGTTCCATCAGTTTCGAAATATGAAAATTAATTAGGAGAGTTGTCGAAACTAAATTTGGAATTATTATGTGGATTTTAGATTCGAAGTTGGAAATTGAGTTGAAGTTTTAGGTTTGACTTTAGTCAACTTTTTGGGTACTTGGATTAGATTTCTGACAATTTCACTGATTTTGGGAGGTAATTTTAGCTTTAGAATGAGTTTCGTCATAGTTTTTGGGTGTTCCAATAACATTTTGATATTTATAGTGTCGAAATTAGTTTAGCTATGACTTATTGGATTCTGGGTCAAGAAGATCTCAAATTCAACTTTTGATGATTCCATTGGATTTGAAATGTTGAATTTAATACGGTACCATATATGATTTGTGTTTATGAGGTTCCGAATAAATTTCGAAGGTCCATTTCATAATTTTGTGCCAATCGATGTTTGCTGATATCTGATGCACCAAGTTTTCTTTATGTTCATAGATTCCCTTTTGCGTTTGTGAAATTTTGTTGCTTTGTGCACCGCGATTGCTGAGTATCAAGCAGGTTGACCTCCATATTCTCGTGAGCTCCGGCCACATTTGCAAATCACCTTTGACCTTTGACTCAGCAATCATGGAGAGTAATTGATGCCTGAAATAATGTTTAATTTTAAATGATAGATTTTAGTCACTCTCTCTATTTTTGGACTTTAGAAGCTCAGTTTAAGTAATTTTCAATTGTTTTTTTCGCGAGGATTTCATTGAGTAAACTATTCTTAACTTATATCTTCATTATCTATTGATTATTTTTTTTATTTAAACATCAAATTTAGTGTTTTTAATTGAAGATATTGGAATTTTTTTTGTGTGAACTCGCATTTTTAACAAAAATAGTGATTATGAGTTTGTTTAAGATTCATTTTAAAAATAATTTTCACTGGTAAATATCTAATCACATGAAGAACGTTTTCATCCAAAAATTTTCTAATTTTAACCTCAAATTTTGTATCAAATTTTTGGACCACTTTACCCTTCTTCCTCAAATCGTATGATTTTATTGTGATTAGCTTTGAAATGTGATTGTTAATTTATTCTTACTAAATTGTGGTACTTTGGGAATATAATTGAAAGAGAAAAGCTTTGACTTTAGATTGATCATGACTTTTCGATAAAACAAGTGAACTTATATCATATAGTTAAGAATGTTGAACCTCGTACCTTCCTATTTGTGTGATGGGGCGTATTGGAATATTGGTTCGAGTGTAAATTACATAAAATTAGTTCATGATTAAGATGGAGAAAGACATGACTTTGTGAAATAATGTGATAAATGTGAAATTCGATTATGAGTGATTGTCTAAGTTTTGTGAATCGATTATTGTCACATATTGATGTAACTGTTGAGCTATATTGGATGTTTTATTTCTCATTCCCTCATCCTTTGTGTATATGATTATCTATATTGGATTGCAGCTATGGATAAGAGAGAGATATTAATATTTTGGACCGAGATTTATATCAATCGTGGATTATTGAGAGAGATATCGATATTTGATGTTGAGGTTTCTACTAGTCGTGGATATTGTCGAGGTCTTCTTTTTCGACGGATACATTGTCAATGTAAGATCTTCATGGGTCTTGATATGAGGTGATTAACGAATGTTTATAGTAGGATAGACATGCATCACGGTTATCTGGCATTTCGTTGCATCATCTTGCACTTCATTCACTATTTAATTGTAAGTGAACTCTTGAGTTGTCTGTTGTTGTATAAATTTCGGATAGTTGCTTCATACTGACTATGATTTCTTGAAATTATGGTACTGCCTAAACTATATAAGTATATATATGCGCTCTATGTGCTAGCTTTACTGCGTGCAGGGTTGTAGTTTTAGAGGTGTGTGACTGGAATAGTAGGAATACCTACGTTCTTCATTGCTTTACATAGGTTTAGAATCACTTGCTAGTTACCATATTGTTGGGCACTCGTCCTTTACTTTTACAATTATGTAGGTATTAAGTTTGGTACCTCCCAATTTAATATTTTTCACTATTGGACTGAGCTTCTGGATGCTTGAGAGGTAATGACTTATTTTTTTGGTGGACTCTTAAAGCCTTTTATCTTATGTTTTGTTAGGAATAAAGCATTAAGATTTGTATAAATTTCTTTTGAATTCCACTTTAGTAGAGACTTGTACATGTGACGTTAGTCTTGGGTCAGTTTTTAGATTTGAATATTTTTCGTTAATGCTTATCCATTCATACTTAGACTGTAATTTTTTTAATTTATCTTCTGTATTATTTTATTATTTTTTGTTTGGATTAATTTGCCTCAGTGGATTGAAGACAAATATCATTACACTCCTTTTTTGATCGTGACATTCTTCATATGTTAACACTTGTATTATTAGCACTTAAAAGTGTAACTTATCAAGTGTTTTTAATTTTATTTATTACTTCTCAAGAGTTGTACTAAATATAAAAAAATATGTAGAAGGATTATATTATTAAAAGTTAATTCTTTTCATCATTTAGATTTTAAGAGCTTTTATCTATATATTATGAGGTTATTTAATTTATTGACTATTTCAAGATTCCACTTTTAAAATTATAATTTTTGAACCATTTAATTTTATTTGGAAAGTGAAATAAAATAATATCATATGAGTAAAATAAGATGAAATATTTATTTTTAAATTTGTACTTATTAAATGTATAATTGTTGACCAAATAAATTATAAATTTTATCTAAATTTATTTTTAAATAGCAGTCTATAATTTTTTTATAATAAAGACATTTTGTTTTCTAGAGTAAGGAATCATTTACATAGTCTCTGGTTGTTGGACATAGTTCCAACATATCAACAACATCACGACATAATCAAGCAATTAAACATAAGCTATAATTCAAGAATAATAATTAAGTTTTGCTATCTGATTTGCTATCTCGCGCTACCATCATATGCATGTATAATTAATTAGCTTTGAGAGAATCTCATAATAATTTTTATTAATTTAAAATATTTGATTTTTCCGTTCCTATCAGATCATATAGTATCATACGCAATATCAATTACAGTAGTCTGAATAATCTCGCACAAGTATTTTTTAATATTAACATGGATCACTATCTATTGTACTTTCACTATACATTCTATAACGTTTCAATTATGTCTTGGCCAACATAACAAATTATTTTAAAGTATAATAAATAAGAAACACTTAAAAAATAAATGATCAATTGATTCGTCATAAGTTTCCCATAAAGGACAGTCATTTAGATCAATCATCGTCTACTTCAACAACCCATCTCTGGTGTATAATTTTTTTCAAGAATTATTAGACAAATTATGAAAAGTCATTCTAAATAAAGTATGAAAATTTATTCAGGTGCTCTATAATTATTATATACAAGACTCCACTAATAAACTTTCTGATAAATGCCTTTAAGCATTATATAAATTAACTTCACGGTAAAGCATATTGATCCCTATTTGTGCATATTTAATCTTGCTTCTCCACTGCCTATATGTTAGGCTTCAGATTTACCGATTTGATTTACGAGAGAAAAGATGAAGATAAATTTGGTCTTACTCACATGCCAATTTGTTCGAAATAAATATTAACGTGATAACAAAATATAAATAAAGTATGAAGAAATATAATTTTACCATAAATAATGTGGGTACAAATCTGTTTTTCCCTGATTCTTCTCTCTTGAGATTTCTCTATGATTCGAAGATCATTAGTGGTGTGTTTCTTGAACAGGGATGATTTGGACTTGATCTTCATGAAAGAATTTATATGGATCTTCTTGAGGCATTTGATTATCAATAAGAGTTTGGTATATGATCTCTTTATGAAAATCCCAAGAGTTTATGAAATTTTTGAGATGCTTTTTAAGGAAATATAGTACTCATTATATGGTCATGAATTAAGGTTTAAGGTAGAGTACAAGTAGTCTCCAAAGTACCCTGACTAAAATAGTACTCATTTTGTACAAAATATTCAATGTCCGCAATAACATGACAGCAAAATTGAAACAAAGAGTAATAAATAAAATATTTTAAGAAATATAATAGAAAATGATTATAATTAGCGATAAGGGTAAAATCATCTCTTGATTTCATAAATTAGATAAGTATTCATTCCGTCTCATTTTACTTGTTATGTTATACTTTTCGAAAGTCAATTTGACTAATTTTCAAAGTTAAATAAGATTAAATTAATATAATGACCTTGAAAACTATTTTTTGAAATTTCTGAAAAATTTTCATTTCACTCCTTTCGTTAGTAGCTCCAAGTGATATTTGGTCCATTTGTGTGAGTATCTTTGGTATTGCATTAAAAAGTTAAAGCTGTAGGAGTTTTTGGGTATTAAAAGCTAAAGTAGTTTAAAAGATGAATTTTAGTACTATTCGAGGTTACAAGTCTCAGAATGAAATTCAGTTAGTTTCATCAGCTTAAAAATATGAAAATTGATTTAGGAGTGTTGACACTCAATTTTTACCCTCCGCGGTGTCAAAATAATCATCGAGTTTTGTTCTTATTTTTTCAACGATTTTTGAACTATATTTTTCAAAAAAAAAAATTAATTAATTAAAATTAAAAATCTGGGCGCGTGTATACACGCGCCCCTAATTCCCCAATTTCCCCACAATCCC
>JAOTQR010000011.1:22946083-22965439 GCA_025774065.1 Solanum ossicruentum | reverse complement strand
TAAAAAGATTTTTCTGTTAGGTCTTTTTAAATGTTTTATTGGTTTCCTAATTATCCTTAAAATTAGGTGGCGACTCTGTTTTCTTTCGAATTTTGAGAATTGATTTTCTCAAATTAATTGAGTTTAAATTGATTCTTAATTTTCTTATTTTACAAATTTCGGCATAACAAGGAGCATCACCAATTTTAGATTTGAGGTTCTAAGTTGGAAATTTTAATTAAAATGGAACTAGGTTTGACTTTAGTCAACATATTGCATTATTTTTGAAGAGTTCCGAGGGTGTTTTGGTCTTTTTGAATCTTAAAGTTAGTTTAGTCGTAACTTATTGGATTTTGAGTTAAGGCGACCTCAAATTCGATTTTTGATAATTTCATTGAATCTTGAATATCTAATTTAGTAGGATATCATAAATGATTTGTGTTTGCGGGGTTCCTTACAATTTTCAGGAGTCCAATCGAAAGCTTACGAGTTATTTCCTAAATCTGGTTATGGTGCCTGTAGGTTGTTCATTGCGTTCGCGATCGGATGGTTCCCTTTCAAATTGGTCAAGACTCTGCTATATGGTCGCTTCTCTTTGGTACTAATTGTTGCTTCATTGAATTTGCTTCATTAATAGACTTATGCTTCGATTTTGATTGTGATGGACGTACCAAGATTGAGTCCTAGACAAGTGGATCTAATTTTAATAGCTGGAATGATACGTTCGAGAAAACTCTACTTGAATCCAATTAATTGTAAAAAAAAAATTATTTTAGTTCGACTTGTTATCTCATATGAAATAAGTATAAATTTAACAACTTTTTTTTCACCGAATCCATTGCAGGATGGGATGAATCAAGAGAAAGCGCTAGACCGCTGTAAGTAAGATCCGCTACAATTAAAAATCGATCTGGTACCTTCCGCAGGGTACAAGAATTTACAAAGTACTAGAATACGTTTATTGACAATCCTTTACTTTGTTAGCATCTAGGGCTCCTCGAACAGCGTGATATCTCAAAAGTTATGTGTTATATCTAGTAATCCTTTAAAATATCCAAATTGGATTAGAAACTTCCTATTTGTGAAATTTGTTAAAAAAAAAAAAGAAACAAAGAAAGGGGGTTGTCTAATATCTTTTGCATTAGTTGACCTCAAAGAAACTTTATTTTATACACATACTGCCATGAGATAAAATCAAAATCGAAGTAAGTCCTTATGATTTAACCAAAGGACATATAATTTATCGACTCATCAACAAAGATTCGAAGGATTAAGTTTTCAGCTTCACCATTCCTTTCGCGGAAATACAATTCAAGGATTCGTGATTCATTATTCTCCTTTGTGCTTCGCGGTGCCACATCAATTCTACGATCGTTATGTTATGCTCCTCTTGTGCTCCGCGATTGCAGTGGGTAATGATGATAAGGCACTATGATTATAATATTGTGACCTCTTAACCGTGAGCTAGATGGTAAGGATAATAAGATACTATGATTATAATAAGGTATATGATTTGCGAGGATCCTATGGATCTTGCTTGGTAGCTCAACTCGACAGGTGTATATAATAGGCTGTGCAATAGTCTTGACTCCACTATACCACCCATGCATCGCATCATTTTTATAGCATTGCATTGCATTTTATTATTGAGTTTGACTTATCTGATGGTGTTGGTGTATACTTGGACTTATGTTTATTTGCATAATTTTTTATAAATTGGTGACACTAATCCCGTATTGATTTTCCTGCGTGTAGTGAAAATGTTCCTAATTTATTGCGTTGTTTAATCAATTCCTAATATCCATATGGTCAAACTTAGTGGGTGCATGTGAATAGTGCTTGTCTCCACTTCTGTGTCACCTTTGGATGAGATTCTAGTTAGAGTGATCTGCATGGCGGTTAATTACTCTGACAGAGACAATATCCAGATTTGGTGGTGAGATCCAGTGTTTCGGCCCACCACGAGATTGTATCTTTACTTTGTAGCTTTTATTTTGTTTCAGAGATTGAGTAATATGTTCCAAACATTATATTAAATGCTCTTTGCACTTATGACATCAGATTTTGAGATATTTCGTTATTGGGTTCCTTTCTCTTAATTGTGGCTTGATTTTTCTTTTGGATGTCTGTTTTACTACACATCAGGTTGGGCCTTCGGGATGTGTATCATTATGACCTTGAATTTTGGATCGTGACAATTAATTTGATATTTTAAAGCAAAAATTTAGATATTCAAAAATTATTTAAAAAATATTATTGATTGTATTTTTTTTATATCAATACATATATATTTTTAAAATATTAGTCTTGTTGTACACAATTTGATAACAAACATTATAAAGAAAAATTTAATTTAATTATGAACATATAAAAATTTACGGTAAATTATGATTTCCTTTAGCGGCTATAGAGTATTTTCTTGATTCAAATAAAGAAGTCGAAATCTATCAAATAAGGAAGCTTTAGGAGTCTTTCTATGGCTAAAAATCCTTATTTTATCCTTTCTTTCATATATTTTAAAAGCTAATATTCTAAATATAAGTAAATAATAATTTTAAAAAATGGTGAAAAACGAATTTATCTAAAGTAAAGTATTTTAATGAATGACAAAAAATTCAAATAATATTTTTAAAGGTGTTCACACTTTTAACATAGTATTAATATAGATAGATAAATTAATCAAAATTTATATAATTTGACTTTGAAAATGGATAATTATGATTAATAGATTGGAAAAAAATATTATTAAAAATTTATTTTTAATACAGTAGAAAAATATATGGAGGGCGAAAAGTATTGTGAGATGAATATGTACGGCTGGCGGAAAGGGCCCGGGAAAAGGCTGGCACCAAATGGTTACGGATTCCAAACACTTTATTATGGATAACAAAGCATAAAGAAAGAAAGAAGGAGAGAGATAGCAGATCATCATCTTCTTCTTCGCAATCAATCATAAATCAGATCGATCGATCGAGGAAGAAGAATTTTGCTGAAATGAGAGAAATCATAAGCATACACATAGGTCAAGCTGGTATTCAGGTGGGAAACTCATGCTGGGAGCTTTATTGCCTTGAACATGAAATCCAACCCGATGGCATGATGCCTAGGTACTCTCATCTTTCTATTTGAATCTATGCGTATGATGAAATATATATGATAAGGTTACAATTCAATTGGCATTATTGTACCAGACCCTATCTATTTCTTCTCTTTTTTTCCCATAAGTATATTGAGCGGTCATTTCAAACAACAATTGCTGATTTGGTTTCCTTCCTCTTCTTAGCTAAAGGACCAACTTGTTTTCTTGCAGTGACACCTCACCAGGTGCAGCACATGATGCGTTCAACACCTTCTTTAGCGAAACCGGTTCTGGGAAGCATGTCCCAAGAGCTATATTTGTCGATCTTGAACCCACCGTTATTGATGAGGTTAGAACGGGGAGTTATCGCCAGCTTTTCCATCCCGAGCAGCTCATTTCAGGAAAGGAGGATGCTGCTAATAATTTTGCCAGAGGGCATTATACAGGTACTACCTACCTCAGACATCCATTTTCGTTCTTAACAACTTGTGTTAATGTATCTAACTTGTGGTTTATTCACAGTTGGCAAGGAGATTCTCGACCTTTGCCTTGATCGATTAAGGAAATTGGCTGATAACTGCACTGGTTTGCAAGGATTCTTGGTGTTTAATGCTGTCGGTGGGGGTACTGGTTCCGGTTTGGGGTCATTGTTGCTGGAACGCCTATCTGTCGATTATGGGAAAAAGTCAAAGCTTGGGTTTACCATCTATCCTTCTCCCCAGGTACATACACAATCATGTTTTAGCAAAGCACTAAAACATAAAGGACGAGGCTCAGACTTAATTTTTGGATGACACTTATCCATATAGGTTTTTAT
Organism: Solanum ossicruentum; assembly: GCA_025774065.1. Taxonomy (NCBI): domain Eukaryota; kingdom Viridiplantae; phylum Streptophyta; class Magnoliopsida; order Solanales; family Solanaceae; genus Solanum; species Solanum ossicruentum. The sequence goes on along the minus strand of JAOTQR010000011.1, from coordinate 22,961,564 downwards.
CTAGTAGCTTTTGCTGTAATCACATTACGGCTAACTGCTTGGCATTATCTTTAGCTCATGTTCCAGAAGTTGTCATGTTATTTTTAGCGTAACAGCATATAATAGTTGAAAGACTAATCTATAAATTATTTTTCCATCCGATTAATTTGACGTCTTTTGTTAATTTCAGGTGTCCACCGCTGTTGTAGAGCCTTATAACAGTGTTCTTTCAACTCATTCCCTTCTAGAACACACTGATGTGGTTGTGATGTTGGACAATGAAGCCATTTATGATATCTGTAGGAGATCCCTTGACATTGAGAGGCCTACATATACTAATTTGAACCGACTGATTTCACAAATCATATCATCGTTGACTACTTCCTTGCGGTTTGATGGAGCCATCAATGTAGACATTACTGAATTCCAGACAAACCTGGTACCATATCCACGCATCCATTTTATGCTTTCATCATATGCCCCTGTGATCTCAGCTGAAAAGGCATACCATGAGCAATTATCTGTACCTGAGATAACAAATGCGGTTTTTGAGCCCTCAAGCATGATGGCTAAATGTGACCCAAGGCATGGAAAATACATGGCTTGCTGCCTGATGTACCGTGGAGACGTTGTCCCCAAGGATGTCAATGCTGCTGTCGCTACTATCAAAACAAAGAGGACAGTTCAGTTTGTTGACTGGTAAGTTTTTTGCAATAGTTGCAAGCATGCTCATTTCTTGTCTGAATAAACTATTTAAAACTTTCTAATGTGGATGTCACCACATCATATGTTTTTTGGTTTTGGGATTTGAACAGGTGCCCAACAGGCTTCAAATGTGGTATAAACTATCAGCCTCCAACAGTAGTACCTGGGGGTGATCTTGCCAAGGTTCAACGAGCTGTTTGCATGATTAGTAACAATACTGCAGTTGCTGAGGTGTTCTCACGCATTGACCACAAATTTGATCTCATGTATGCTAAGAGGGCATTTGTCCACTGGTATGTTGGAGAAGGCATGGAAGAGGGAGAGTTTTCTGAAGCTCGTGAAGATTTAGCTGCACTTGAAAAAGATTACGAGGAAGTTGGTGCTGAAGGAGTTGATGATGAGGAAGACGGTGAAGAATATTGATGTAGACCAACATCTTTGAAGGCAATGTTGGCCTAGTGCCTTGCATATGTTTTTGTTGTTATTTTCTATTTGGATAACTTCTATATCAGTTGTCTGCATTGTAATTTGACTTTCCTTTGCATTCATGTCTTGAATATATCCACCTACAGTGACTGTCTACATTGTAATTTGACTTTCATTCCTTTTGTAGTGATTGTTCTTGTGATATCGTGATCAAGCTACTTGTTGCAAGAAAGACGCATGATTCTCAACTCTACTGCTGTATACCCCCCAAAAGCTCAGTTCTTGATCATCAAGTATCAAGATGTGATATTGTTGTGCAGTTTTCTAGGATAAGAGAGTCGACAGGAAGAGGTTCCATCACCATTAGTAAATGTCGAGTTACACTATTCCTAAGCAGACCAAAGGACACTTAATCTCTCCGACATATTAAAAATGTACGAACATCTAATCTCACGTTGAGAAATTACACATTATCACTTAACAGTCTATTTCTGAAGTGACATTACCTGATGATGTATTAACTACATGCACTTCCATTCCTATCATCATAAATAAACTAGTTATAACCAAGACTGTAATGGGCAGTCATTCGATGATATCCATACGACACTAGCAATATCATGTAACATAGGTAGTGTAAATACTTGTGGCTTGTGCAGCCTAATTTTAGCCATCTGCTATTTACTTTTTATTTTAAAATCAACTCAAAATTTGATATTTACAAATGTTGAAGCTTGTGATTTTCTCATCTAAAAGTTTTAACTTTTTGATGAAATAGCTGCACACTTAATAGGGTATTAGAACTCAGTAAAAGTCATTGTTTCAAATCTCACCATCACAAATGATCAAAAATTAAAAATTCACAAATTAGGCCTATATAAATGAACCAAATCCACATGTGGGGCATATTCAAAACACAATCAAGTTAATTTTAAAATTATGATCTCTCGAACAATTTTTACTTTTAGATAACATACTCACACATTTCAACATGAACCAAACACAAAAATTTCCATGTGAGAGAATCCTAGCACCTCTACCAACTCTAATACAATATTAAAAGTGTGTTACCATTTCAATTCATCAAATTTAAAATTGGAAAATAATCACCTCATCAGATACAATCATTGCAACAGGAGCGGAACTGGAGTATTCATATAAAACCTTAGAAAGAATAAGCGAAAAAATAAAAGGCATGAAGTAATTACAATCGAAGCAACAGACTAATCACCATTTATAATGTTCTCTTTTACAATACAATCAGAATATATAAAGAAAACAAGAAGATGACTGGATCAAAACTGAGACGAGCTGTCACCCTGACAACCCTTTAAACCTTACACATTTGACCAACAAAACCTCTCACAAACCAAGATCATCGATGCTCCTATCCTTACTGAAACAAACCTAGACCGCAAAACTTTTGATATACACATTATACAAACAATATAAAATGGTTTCACCTTTGCTCGCTACTTCTCCAAAACCAACAGCAGGCGAGCACATTGACTCAAAGTCCAAATGAATAACATTAATGAGAAAGAATGGAGTATCAAATATTTATATTCCCACATACCTACAGGTCCAGCAGGTTCAGTGCATTGGAGAAAAGCTGTTAGCTTCCACAGCATTGTGATGATAATATTAATTGCAGTGTTAACTGCTGCTGAGGCTGCAGGAATGACCATATTGAAGCCAGGGTGGCTGGTGGCAGTGTTTGCTGAAGCTGCCTCAACAGAGTAATCATCCTAATAGCAGTAGATCCGGCACATAGAGCCTACAGAAAAAGCAATTCCATGTTCCAATAAAGACACAATTCAAGATTTTCAATCAACTATCTGAACAGGGGGCATGAAGAAGGTGAAAGGGAATGTCAGTTAAGTACCGCAAGCAAGAGATTGTGGGGTAAATGTTTCCATCACTCCACCGTAAACCCAAACAAAGAAAAATAAGAATTAAAAAAAAACCTCAGAGAAGCCTCACATCCTTGAATTTCAAATGAACAAATGGATCCAACAACTACTGCTTCAGATTTCGGATTGTTTAAAAACTGCTACCTTATGGTGACAAGCATCAATCTAAACTAATAGTGAAAGAGCTAACCTCAGCAAAATCTTGAACAACTTTTGGAAGGTACTCATTATTGGGACCCAGAAGTTCCCTGTCTGATCTGCAAGCAGGAAAATTAATTAAAACATAGGGACTCTGAATGCAAGCTACCTGACACAGAGAGCAGCAATAGAATGATTGCTGTCAAAGCAGGGAAGATGACCTTGACAGATAAAACAGCTATAGCTCAAAGAGATTAACAATGTTACAAAAATGGATTAATCACTCCCACTTTATAGAATGGATATTTTGTTTAACGTGTATTTTATCATCAAAAATTAATTTCATATTAAAGACCACAAGTTGATTTCTGGGATTTTCATAAAGCATCCGAAGAAAAAAATAACTGACCTGTAGGCATTCATTCAATGCATCCAACATACTAGCATATATCTCAGTATCAGGCTCCTGTGATGGATTAAAAGCAGAAATGCTGCTAACTGGCAATCCAAAATCAAAGTACTACAATACTTAATTTTTTCAGACATTTCCAATAACTATTATTTTCTAAGAAAAGAGCAAAAAGTAAACAGGAACACAACAAATGATTAACCAGTTCAAGTCAACCTTATGCAAAGATTCCACCAAAGCTAGTACCATGTAGTCAGATAACTGCTTGACGTAGGTCTCGTTTCGTCCCTGAGCAATCCCTTTCTCTACAGCCAGTTTGGCAGACCCTAACAACTCTGGCATGGCTCTAACCAACATACAGTAAATATCAGTACAACAATAACAACATACCCAGTGGAATCACATAAGCAGAACAGTAAATATCAGTAATTTGCAATATTATAGAAAAAACAAACAAACCAGAGGAGAATAATATAGACATAACAAAAACCCACCTGAAACCACAGCTTTCCTGACTTCCTCATGGAAATAGAATTTCAGAAGCGGGACTAATATCGGAGCAACCTGTTTCAAGAATTAGCATGCTTGTTTAACTCAAAATGCAATACAAGATTTCACTGAATAGCATATAAAACATGCACGCAATTAGTGATGCCAACCTGGTCAATCCATGGTAGAAACCTTCCTTTAGCTCGTCTGCATAGCAGCATAGCATATTAAAAGCTGTAGCCTTCTCCTCTAGGACACTTGTTTTGATGCCTATCCTTTTATCCCTAAGAGTTATGGTCTCCATGCTGCATTACATAAAACTTAGACAAAGTCTTAGGAATCTCCATTTCTCTAAACTACTACATGGTAACCATACATAAATCCGAAGTCCTAAGGTGGCAAGCTAATGAAAGTAAGAAAAGGATACATATTCAAATTGAATTCCATAAGAGAACATCAGTTGTAGATGCAAAAGAAGCGACCACTAGTATCACATCTTAGAATTGTAGTGACTCTGCATCCTCGTCATAAATGGATGTGAATAACCCTCTTTGCAACTATACTAAACGTGGAATATGCCCATACCAATATCTAGTGGCATGGGGAAGTATATGGCAATTTTCCATGAGAAAGCCGTAAGGCCAAAAGTATCACATGGCAAATTATTTGTCAATTCTGACTTCCCTTTCAACTTTTCCAGTACAAGATTCAATATAAACAATTTCAGCAACTTAGAGGAATGCCAGAAACGTTCTCAACTAAATATAAGGCAAATGTTGTTCTAAAATGTTCACCTATCGTCATCTGACTCATCAAGTTCATTGTCTGAATCTGCAGACGATAAGGTTAAATCAGGCTTTAGTTGAGCAGATTGAAGCAAAGGAGGCATGACTACGCTCACGTATGGAAAGGGAATCCTGTCCCAAACACTTGCAGAGTCTGGCCCAAGCCTACAATGCAATAAAATAATGTAGCATGATCATATCAAAAACACATACTATGATCATGTCGAAATGAAGCTCCCAAATTTTAAATCAAGGGATGCACCCACACCTGTAGCACGTAACTAGTAGTTGGATCATCTGTCTCCATTTGTGATCCTTGCAATGACATAAGCACTTCCATAACCTTAATGACAACAAAGTTTCAACAATAAGCTGCACAGTGTAATGCTTTGAGAATTGGAGCAATCTGGATGAAAAAACGAACGAAGCGATACATCTATAAGGCCACTAGCAGATGCGTCCAACTACAGAAAACTAGAAATAGAAAGTTGCAGATTAAATTAAAACTGGAGAACATAGGCAGGAAGTATACCATAACGATATGTTTATATTCTCATTCTGACCTGCTTTGCATCGTCTCTGAATTTGTCTTTGCCAACAGCCATCCCAACCAAACTTATGCATACATGGCTTTGGCTCGAAGAATGCGATTAGATTTATCTGATGCATTTACAAGGATAGTTTTCAAATAACGCATTACAGTATCATAGTGATTCTGGAATATTAGCCATTATCCTCCAAAGTGGACTCAAGATACTACTGAGTCAGAATAACAGCAATGAGGTAATACCTGGGGTGAATCAGCAACAGCAGCTAACGCAATTAATGCTCCCTCTTGCACCATTTGTTTGCCATTCTGCATTCAGAAGATATAATAAGAAGGAAAAGAAACAATAAATCTCTTGCACCAGTCAGTGATTTAATAATATGATGTTCTCTCATGTCATACCTGCAGAAGTACAAGAAGTTTGCTAACTATTCTATCGAGATAATGTATCAAAATTTCTGGTGTGCGGTTCTCACTGAAGTTGAGGACAGCTGATGCAGCATGTGCCTGTGAATATCCCAAGTGGAAAAGGAAAAATTACTGTGGATGCTGCGTGCATGTGCTAAATATTTAATATAGTTCCTTAAACACCCGTATTACTTTAGTGTAAAAAATATTCAAATAAATGAAGTACAGTGTACCATCCAAAAGCCAAGACCGAAAACTACTTTCTCTAAAGAGGTTTATTTTAAAAGCATTATCTAACATTCTGCATATCCATAGATATATAATGTCACAAGATTCGGTCAAGGAAGATATATTTTTGAACAAAATATGGCCATCCTCATTAATTGATCAGATATGTTAACATACACTCCCTCCTGTCCATATAAGGGGTGCTTTTAACTTGGGCACACCCCTTAAAGAAATCTACTTCGAGAAAGTAAGAAATGTTTTTACCAACTTACCCTTAAATTAAGGGTACATATTTAATACAGTTTCTTGGTTACACAAAGATCCCCTATCTGAATTGGGATAAATTTGAAAGAAAACAATTAATGCCTTCTTGATTATGCGAAAATGAAAAGGTAAAAACACCACTTATTTTGGACCAAAATGAAAAGGTACAGAATACCACTTAATATGGACCAGAAGGAGTAGATAAGAAAGAGATCTATCATTCTTAATTTGATCAAACCAAAAAAATAAATAAAAAATGAACAGCTACTGATCAACCAAATAATATACTAGAGTAATATATCTTTTCTTTTCTTTTTTGATAACTAAGAAATTCCTCAGCGCAGACAGTTCAAAACTCAATAGATACTGGTCCAATCCTCTAGCCTTATCCACTATTCCACTTAGATACCATGCTTTTGTCTGTGGAAGGGTTCGAAATCATGGGGGGGTGGGGGTGTAACCCACATGTCATGTGATATGCTCTTAGCACCAGATCAACACCCTGGGGGCTAGAGTAATATGAGTATCTTCTGCTACTGTTTCAAAAACACATTTTCATATAGCTACAACATCTAATATGGGTTCACCATACCACCAGGACAAATCTGTACTTGTGGACTTTGGAAATCATCCATCCATCTCTGCCGCTAGTGCTTGCAATATTCGGTTATGATATCGAACTAGCAAATCTGGACCCAAGTCAGTTGACAGCTGGCCAATTGCATTAATAGCTGCCCACCTCACTCGAGGATGTGGATCCTGGAAAGAATTGAGAACCATGTTGACCACTTGCTCCAAATTCTTAATCATCACCTGTAATAGGAAACAAGGCACAGTGTTGTCAAAGATAACTAGTTAAAAATTATAGAAGAGGAAGTAGAACTGTTCAATTAGAAAAAAGGCATTGGCCAACAATGGAATTAAACACTTGGACAAGCACTGCCACAGTAAATGGCTCAACAAACCAAAAATAGTTATATTGAACAAATACTCCACCCATCCCAAGAAGGAATGGCGGGTTTCGGAGAACAAGTCAACACTGTGTGATTTAAGACATAGTTCTTTGACTTCTCTTTTTCTTTTGCAAAAAGGGGGTTGGATTTCTGGAAACTACATTAGAAATATTTCAAAGCATAAACTTCTTATAGTTGAGAACAATTAAATATGTTCTCAAACATAGTAGTCATAGGTAAACTATCTTGACCATTGAAGTAAAATGCCCTTCATTTCTGGACTTCACTTTTAGGCACTAATCCAATGAGTGAAAGCAACAAACGACAGGCAGCAAAACGTCCAGCTATGACAAATAGGGTATGTAGGACGACAAAAATATAAGTGCCAGCATACAATAATGCATCAAAAAAAGCACCAAACCTCCTAAATAAACTCAGTGAAAATGTTTTTAAATTCATAAAGACAAGGTATTCAATAATTATCAATCAACTAATTGGCTATAAGAATCTATTTGTCCTTTCTCAACCCTCTAATACAGTTCTTTCCTACTTTCAGATGGTAAATATTTTTCAGAATGTAGAGTACATATTAGGGCCCATTTCACTAAAAACTTAAATCTCTAACATAAGTATACAAGTTTTTCATCGGTAGCTTTGAACAACCTTCAACAATTTGAGCAAGGGCAATGAGAGCAGCATGGTGCTTCTGCCACTCGGGTGCAGCCAAGTAAGCAAGCAGCTGTTCGGAAGCAACGGGAACAATTGTGTTACTTGCAATGGCTAACCTGTCCAAACACTCCTGCCCTACACTATAATTACTTGTTCCCCTGCATCCACATGCTCAGCTTCAGCACTATGCTAAAGAGCTTCATCTTCAACATCTTCATCAAATGAGCAAACAACCTAGTAATAAACTGCGACAACTTCCTCATCATTCCAGGGGTGCGTTCCCTGGCCTCAGTCAATGTAATCACAAATTCAATAGCCAATGCCTGGTCCCCTCTTCTAGACTCTCTGCCTCGGCTATTTGCTACATTGCCCCCACGACATCCCCTAGTTGTCTCCTCAAGAACCTAGGCTCAGTCCCAGCTAATTCAATCATCAATTCCAATGCGTCTTGTGCGATAGCCTCTTGGCCAAGGTTCAAGGCCTCAGTCAACATACTCATCATCTCCAGCAATAGATCCTGAAACCTATCCATCTGGTTAGCGATGGCTAAACACTGTATGAAATTAATTGCAGCACTTAATGCTGCAATCCTCACATCAGCATTTGGGGAATTATTCAGGGTTTGCAGGAAAACCGAATGCAAATCCTTTGCATGGTGAACCAAAATGTCACTGATATATTGTGCTAATTTCGTAAATATTAAAAAAGCACATTCCTATAGTTCAGTTGAATCGCTGTTAACAGAGTGAGACATGAATGGAAATATTTTAGGCCATTGGTTTTCGAGTAGGATAGATGAAGCGAGCTCGGAAATGACGTCGCATAACTTCTTGCTAATTGATTTGGATTTGTTCAAGTTGGATACATGTGAGTAGGAGTGACTTAACAGAGGACTGGGTAGATCGAGTGTGTTTGGGCCAAATGAAGCCGTCATAGCGACTAAGCAACTTGCGGAGGAGTATAGCAGACATAGCACGGGGCTCGATACGTGGGGAGGTGGATCATTCTGCTTGATGAGGTTGAAGATTGACTCAGCTTGGGATCGTTGTTGGTTGGAAGTTGACATGAGATGGGAGATTAGCTCCAAGTATGGCCTCCATTTGGTACTGAGTTAACTCACAATCCATTACTGGCTCTCTGCTATGGAGGAGCGGTCAGTTATGGCGCTCAAAAACAATCGGCAATTTTCTTCTCTCTCGTCCAATGGATGGAGCTATAGCGGTTAAGAGCACGTAAATGCAGAGGGAGAATTTGGAGGGTTTTTGTCTTTGAAAATTTTTGCCGTTTATTTGGGGCTCTTTTGAGTTGTCAAACGTTCAAATGGAATACTACTATAAATAAATAAATAAATGTTTTACGCACTGTCTGTCATATTTTAAGTAGTACCTTTTATTTTTTAATTTATTCCAAAAAAATATTACTTTACTCTATATAAAGATAATTTATGATTAAAATTTTCTTTTCATCTTGAATTAAATTATTCTCAACTACAAGAATGATCTTAGATCACAAGTTTTAAAAGATTTTTTTTCTTAAATATCGTATCAAGTCAAAAGGTGTCACACAAAATGGGAGGAAGAGAGTATTTGATTTGGTATTATCTCACATTCATCCTTCAATTTTGAGTGTCCTCTAATAAATATATAAATACAAAATTAAACAAATAACAGACACATCGTACTTGACATTGTGCATGGCAACCGACATCATATTTGACGTCCGATGCATATTATTCCATGTAGAATGTATGTGTATTTGTTCAACTTTATAAAAGGTTGAATATTTTTCTCTACACACTCAACATTAAGGACATGGATGTCCATCAAAACAAATTAAAGGACATATTTACATATAATATTAATTTTTTTTAAAAGTTAAACTCACCGAAATATATGATCCGTAAAGTTGTTTTATATAATTTTGATCTCAGCTAAATTAATTTTTATTCAATACAGGAATATGTCCATTGATACATTATACAAATGGGTGTATATTATATTATTAATATGAGTTTCATTTTATGTATTAAGTGTAAAAAATATATAAAGGTTGGGTAGTTCAAAACTAAATCGAAATTAATTTAGGATATTGAGTAATCAATTTTGGTGTCGATTAGGTGAAGTTGAGTTTCGAATCACACAACTAATAGCACTAGAGAGAGAGAATATAAGCTAAGAAACAAATTAAGACAAAACAATTAACTCTGTCCAATAAAATTACAAACAAGGTTATTGCAAATTGGTAATATGCCAATGTCTAAGAACCACACTTCACAATCCATTAATGTAAGAACGGAGCGGATACAAATAATTTAGCATGTAGGTCAAACAACAATAATAACATACCCCGTGAAATTTCACAAGTGTGGTCTGGGGAGGGTAGATTGTACGCAGACCTTGCCGCTACCTCATAGAAATAGAGAGGTTGTTTCCGAGAACCCTCATCACAAAACCAATAAGCAGAAGGAACTAGATATGACAAAAGAAAATGAAGGGGAAGTGAAGGGAAGAAACCAACAGGTGCGACTAACAAAGAATAACATATGCCAGTATGTAAATATGGTAAAACTAACACATCTCCGACCGACAGTGAAAAGAAAAAGGAAAAGGATAATAATGATAGTAATAATAAGAAGAATAACAATAAGAAGAAGAAAAAGAAGAATAATAATAAATTAGTCTGCTACTCTAATTCGCGACCTCCACGTCTTTCTATCTAGGATCATGTCCTCAGTGAGATCAAGTTCCGCCATGTCCTGTCTGATCACCTCCCCCAGTATTTCTTCGGCCTACTTCTACCCTCCGAGTAGCTCCCACAACCAACCTCTCGCACCTCCTAACAGGAGAATCGATACTTCTTCTTTGCACATGTCCGAACCATCGCAATCTCGCTTCTCTCATCTTTTCGCCCACCGGGGTCACCTCTAGTTTCTCCCGAATTGTCTTGTTACTAACCTTGTCACTCTTGGTCTAACCACACATCCATCTCAGCATCCTCATTTCGGTGATATGTATCTGCTGATTATGCGTATTTTTAATTGGCCAATACTCCACCCCATACAGCAAAGATGGTCTAACCACCACTCTATAGAACTTACCTTTGAGTTTAGGTGGTATCTTTTTTGTCACACAATACTCCAGATGCAAGCCTCTATTTAGTCCAAGCTGCCCCAATACGATGTGTGACATCCTCATCGATATCGCCACTACGCTGGATGATGGACCCCAGATACTTAAAGTTTTCCCTCGTGGGGATAGATTGAGTGTCAAGCCTCACCTCAGAGTTTGCTTCAGCCCTCTCAACGCTGAATTTGCACTCCAAGTATACAGTCTTGGTCCTGCTTAATTTGAATCATTTGGACTCCAAGACGTGTCTCCAGGCCTCCAACCTTTCATTAACTTTAATCCGAGACTCATCAATTAGTACTATGTCATGTGCAAATAGCATACACCAAGGTACCTCTTCCTGTATAGAGCGTGTCAGCTCATCCATAACCAAGGCAAACAAGAAAGGGCTCAACGCAGATCCCTGGTGGAGTCCCATCTTAACAAGAAAATACTCGGAGTCTCCTCCCACTATTCTAACCCGAGTTATGGCTCCATTGTACATGTCCTTAATCACCCTGATATATGTCACAGGGACACCTTTCACCTCTAAACACCTCCATAAAACCTCCGTTGGGACTTTGTCATAAGCCTTCTCGAGATCAATAAACACCATATAAAGGTCCTTCTTTCTATCCCTATATGTTTCCACTAACCTCCGAACAAGATGGATTGCTTTAGTCGTCGACCGCTCCGACATGAATCCAAACTGATTCTCCGAGATAGATACTACTTTACTCACCCTTATCTCCACAACTCTCTCCCATACCTTCACAGTGTGGCTCAACAACTTGATACCCCTGTAATTGTTGCAGTTTTTAATATCTCCCTTATTCTTATACAATGGGACCATTGTACTACTTCTAATTTAGCATGTAGGTCATTGATTGTTACAACAACAACATACAACAACATACCCCAGTGCCTCAAAAGGCTCCCGCTCATTGCGGGGTGAGGGGGGATCGGATGTACGCAGCCTAACCCCTATGTTTAAAAACATAAAGCGGCTGTTTCCAGTAGGTCATTGATTGTTATACACATTTATTCTTGAAATTCGTAACCTGTTTTTTGAATGATTCACACTGCTTAACTACTACATAATTATACTAATTTTCAATTAAAAAAATATTGTGAAATGTTAGTGGTTAACTTGACAATTGATCCAGTAACAAATAATAACATAATCGATTAACTGATATCTTAACCTATTTCTAATGGTTTGATATATATTTGAATTGATAATCAATAAGTAAAATCGACATAATTGAATCGAATCGAATCAAATCAAATCAATCAATATAGAGCTCTATAAAGAAGATATTTCTCATTTTATAGGAGTCTTTGCGGCACAAATTCTTATACTAGTAATTAATGATGATTTAATACGAGGGTTAAAAAAATAAAAAGGCTAGCCAAGTAAATTAGGATTGAAGAAAAAAAGGAAAATACCTTTTTCTTTTCTAATAGAAACTACATAGTGAAAGTTGGATGGTTGTTATATTACAATTATTAATTTGTTTTATTGTAAATTATTTTTTGTTTGATCTTGATGTGATTGTAATTTGTACAGTTACTCTTTTTTCTTAATTATTACTTTTTATATTTTTAATTTCTCATTTGATTTTATTTATTATTTATAATTTTATTTTGTTGGGTATTTTTTAAAAATACATACATAGGTGCCCCCGTCAGGTGTGGTAACATTTGCCCTAATAAAACTCTAGATCAGCTCCATCTCTAGTTCTCTACTGTCACCGCCGCTGGAAAACCTCCCGTAAATTTCTAGTCAGCCGCAGGTATATCTCTTATACTGTATGCATGTAAAATATAGTCGCATATGTTCTAGTTAGGAATTTTTAATTCATACAAATCCAGGTCGGATATCTGGGTGTAATACTATTTCATATTTTTTTCCCCTTTGTTTTTTGATTGTTTGCTGCTGTTGGTTTGCTAAAAATGATGTCTTTCGGTAGTTGGGAGGATTACATTGTTTGTTGTGGATTACCTTTCCAAAGGGGAGGAGTGAATCTTCCACATGCTATATCCCTTTTCAATTCCTTGTATAAGACCGTTTAAGTGCTCTTTTTGCACTTATGGATGTCTTTGATGTTGGAGCTACTTACAATATTAGAATAACTTGTTTTACTTGCGATTCTGTAGTTATTGTGAAAGAATCTGTGTTGTATTGAGAGTTGTTTCGGTAAAAAATATAAATGAAAGCAGGTTTGGACGACGAAAAAACCATCTTTTTAGAAAGGGGTTTAATCGTCGGGGACCCCATGAATTTGGAAAATTCTACTTCGTGTACACTTAAACCCTTGTTGTTCCTAATTATCCCCTCAACCTGCTATCTTGATAGTCTTTTTAGTTTGTGTTTTCCAACTTAATTGTGTTTGGACCACATGAATAGCTTTGATTCCCTCTTGTTTTAGTTCGAGAAGAGCTTGGGCATTATAATATCATGTCTCTTGTTTAATAGATGGAGCCTATGGAGAAAAATGATAAATGATGCAAAACATGCTTATGATTACTAGGATTGCGATAATCATTTTTTATCTCATCATAAATTTGATTGATACTGCTATCATATACTTATAGTATGTGTTAATGATAAGTTTGACGAAGTTCGGGTCTGCATGCATTTTTTTCTTAGGAACAAAGTTTCTTTACCCTGATTATGCTGGTTTTTGGATGTTTAATCTAACTGAGTATGTTTTGATTGTTATTCTTTTTGGCCTATATATTAGTCTTCTAATTCTATGAACTGATGATAGATCGACGAGTCTGGTGAATATGAGGGGAAGAAGTCACAGCCCCTCACCCCCAAGAGGTTATGGAAGGAGAGGAAGGAGCCCAAGCCCTAGAGGAGTTCACTATGGTGGTGGTGGCAGAGATGAGCCAACGACTCTATTAGTGCGCAATCTTCGCCATGACTGTCGGTAAGCATTTTCTCAACATTTTATTCTTGGAGCTTACCAGACTGGAGCTGTCTGCACTAAGTTAGAAAACATGCATAGGATTTGTCTTGGAGCACAGCATAGGTCCGAAATAAGATTGAAGAATGTTAACAGTAGGAAATCTATCCTCTCTGGTAGCCATATGTATGAACTACTTACCTTCTTGTCTTTTTGAGTAGGAAACTAAATTGGTCCTAATAAGCTGTTGTTATTCCTATGATTAATTCAGTTACATTGTGTTACGTTTAAGTGTTCCATGAATTTTTGCATGTAGCCTTTGGTTCTATTTACTTTGCTATTTGTGTGCAGGCCAGAAGACCTCAAAAAACCATTTGGGCAATTTGGTCCTGTCAAGGACATTTACTTGCCGAGGGACTATTATACTCGGTGAGCTTGTTTTGCATTGTCTTTACCTACACAATTCTTTTGCCTCCTTGAAAGAAGAAGAAGAAAGGAAGAGAGATCTCACAGACAAGTGTGGGAGTTATTACTTTCAGACATGTGATATCTTTGTTAGATACTTTGTCCTCTATGGTCCAACATATGGCATTTCATCTTCTGGAACTAGATATTTTATATTTTAGTTTTTGAGAGTCAATTCATTACATCAAGTTTGACTAGGGATGGCAAACAGGGCAGGCAGTTGCGGGACAAACCTTCATAACCCGTGGAGACTTAAATCTGCTCTGCTCCGTATAAACTGATTGATTGTTTTCAACCTGCCTCGCTCTCTGCCTCATGTAAATCAACCCCGCATAATTTGCTATTTTTTATTTTTTTCCTAGATGTTCTAAAAATTTTCACAACTATCTTGCCAAGAAGATATTTTTTTGAAGAATGGAATATGGTCCTTGAGTGAAATCTCCTCTCCGTAAACACCCATTAATCACGTTATTGATCTCCAAAGTAAACCAAGCGCTTCAACTTTTATTTTCTTTGTTGCCGTTGTTTTCCAAGCTACTGTATCCCATAAATATATCAACACTTCTTTATAGCTTGGGTAATTGAAGGGTAGCAGATGTGTTCGTTTTGCTGGAAGAACCTTGGGGAAAAGCTTGGTTATGCCGTGATTGCACATTGTATAATTGTGTAGTAGTTTGAGCTCACGTAACGCCGTAATGATAATTGAATCAGTTTCTTGTGGAATTGAGTGTGTGTTGGTCTTTGTACACCTAAGAAAGTTCAGTATTACTATTAAATTTTTAATATTTTTCTCTTTTTTAGACCTGACCTGCATCATTGTTGGAACTATTTGAAACTGCCCTGCATAATCTTAAACCCACTCCACCTACATAGCTTTAGCTCCATTTCCTATTTTACATTTAGCATAGAAATTTCTGCTGGCTTACTTTTTATTTCATATTGGGTTCTGTTGTTTACTCTTTGTTATGCCATGTTGGGTAACACTTTATTAAAATTGTTGAGATGTAGCAGTGATACTAAAGAGTTTTGGAGACATCAATCAAGTAGTAAGAGTTCTGTTGACACTTTCAAGTAATAAGAGATG
>JAOTQR010000011.1:22919348-22945983 GCA_025774065.1 Solanum ossicruentum | reverse complement strand
TAGCAGTGATACTAAAGAGTTTTGGAGACTTCAATCAAGTAATAAGAGTTCTGTTGACACTTTCAAGTAGTAAGAGATGTAGCAGTGATACTAAAGAGTTTTGGAGACTTCAATCAAGTAATAAGAGTTCTGTTGACACTTTCAAGTAGTAAGAGAGCTCTTGACAATCAATCAGGTAGTAAGAGTTCAAGGTGATGTTAGTGGTAGTGAAGATTGGAAGGAATATGGATATCAATAGAATGTGAAGATTTCAAGTTTTCACGTCTTGAAGAATTTCAAGTCATCGTTAAACTGATGCACGCAAGGTCAGCAGCCATGTGCTTGCTTCTGTGCTTATCAAGGCATTCCAATTTATGGGGATTATTTTAGTTTTATTATCTTCGCGCTGTTTGGAAATATTGGAAGTCTTTAGGCAAGTCGCTTCATACTGCACATTTTTTTAAATCTCAGAAATTAACTTGATTTTGACTCCAAAATATATCGGTTTAAATTCTAATTGTTGAGGTGAGTTTACCCATCAGAGGTTCCATACAATTCTTAAACTCAAACTTGCTCTCTGTCCTTGTTCTAACTAAGATGTTCAAATAGCCCTCGAATTCTGTATATTGGGTGTTACACCCACTGGCTTATTTGTACTGTAATTTGATGATGCCTTTAACACATTTTCTTGTGTTCCCTGTTCTCTTGCTTGTCCTTCCTCTTTTCCTTCACAGTGAACCACGTGGTTTTGGATTTATCCAATACCTGGATCCTGCTGATGCAGCAGAAGCTAAGTATCAGATGGATGGTCAAGTTTTCCAAGGTCGGCAACTGACGGTAGTTTTTGCTGAGGAGAACAGGAAAAAGCCTCACGAAATGAGAGCTAGGGAGCGTGGAAGGTAGTTCATTCTAATAATGTTGCTCATGCTTGAAGCCTTTATTTAACTTGTGCCTGCTTGAACAGTATTTTCATGTGGTTTAATTCCGAAAATTTGTTCTGGAAATTACTATCTCAAAGGATGAATTTGTTTGTGTTTTGGATGTTCTCTTTTAGCCAGTCATATCTGTTGCTCTTATCAAATTCTTGGACAATAGAGTTGTAAAGCCTCTCTTACGTTTCCTGTATTTTTCTCGTTGTTAAGTCCTTGTTTTGCAAATCATGGATTTTAATGGGAATTGATGTTAAGTTTTCCAAATGGCTAAGTTTTGTAATCACAAATTTATATGTTTATTCAATGTTAGTGCCTATAAGCATTGTCATTTTTCTTCTTTCTTGAGATGTTAACACTATGATGTACCATCTTGTAGTGGTAGGGTTGGCCGCTACTATGATCGGAGGGGTACCCCCCCTAGGTATCATAACTCTCCTCGATATTCACGATCTCCACCTCCCCGCAACCGTGATTACTACTCTCCACCTAAGAGAAGCCAATACTCAAGGTACGCTTATTAGACACAAATGTGATATATTGAAATTTTGTGGTGATTAATGGAAAATAAACCTTTCGTGTTAGATCATTGTGAAGACTAGGTCTTAATCACGTGAAGCATCTCCCCTAGGAATCAAAATTCTGGTTTATGTGAAGATGATATACGACTCTGGTTTCGTCCTACATTGTGATTTCTTTTGGTTTTATTTTTTACTCAAAACTTAAGCATGTTTGACTCTAGGATGTTGATCTGATAGCAAGATAGATCAAATTAGGCGTAAACCTAAAAGCTTCAGGCCTTCAGCATTTGCCTAGTCTGCTACAGCTAGCTTGATCTCAATCACTAATGCCTCTTCCAGTTCTCAATTTGTCATCAGTGTGAAGGGGAATAACCTTTGAATATTGGCAATGAGAATGTTGGGAACATTGTCTATGTTAGTGAAACCTGCTTTATTGATTTCTTGGGTGGGATCAAAAAGTTAACTCACTTTTTTTTTCCTCATCTTCGGAACTTTATTCAAGCATCATTTGTGTCATCCTACCCATAAAAAGAGAAACTTGCTGGAACCCTAAGCTGTATTTGCAACTTCTAAACATGTGACATTTCATCAAAGTACTTGGAGTTCCTTGGTTTATTAGTTTGGTCTGGATGTAGTTTCTCCTGCTTTATGCACTGGTAACAAACTCGCTCTGATTTGTGATTCGAGTATATATCTCTTTTTTTTTAAAAAAAATAATGAAACCTTACTCAGAATTATAACTATATCTCCTCCTGTTGCAGGTCTGTTTCGCCTGAAGAGAAAAGATACAGTCGTGAGAGATCATATTCTCCTCGCGGTGGTCAGGGAAGGTCATACTCACAATCCCCTCCAAGGGAGCAGTCTCCACCATTCAATGGGTCACGAAGCCGCATTCAAAGTCCAGTCAGGGAGCATTCTCCCGCTAATAATGGTTCGAGGAGTCGCAGCCGGAGTCCAGTTAGGGCACGTTCTCCAGTTAGGGCTCACAGCAGAAGGCGGAGCCCTAGTCAAAGCCATAGCAGGAGTCCTGATGCTGTTCATTATTCCAGGAATCCTGACCATGATGTGTCCCCCAGACACTGAACACTCTCCCCTTGGTTACGAATGGTGTAGTTTGAACAGAACAACATGATGATGATGTGCTTTTCGGTGGTTAATTAGTTTTCTCATGGAATTCAGCAGTTGATGTAGTGACAATCCATTTGGATTATTTTCTCGACTTGCTTCTTGTGCTTGTTTGTACTTTATTGGTACTGATGGATATGGATAACATTTGCTTTCTCTTAAAGTCAGTTGACTGATTTTTGTTAGACTGCGTATATTGCAATTGTTGCGTCGCTTCACTTGGATAATGCGCTCGCAATCTGTTTGGTTTGAGCAATTATTTTGCCCATATGATTTTCGATCAGACAAGATATGGTGAAACTTGATGTCGCACATGATCTTAGATAAAAAAGAGTGGAGGTTGCGAATTAGAGTAGTAGATTAATTGGTTGGTAGGGTTAGGTGGTTGTTTGGCTTTATAATAGGAGTAGTTGTGTTTTATATCATGTGTTGTCATTATTTGTTATATACATGTTGATATTATCGTTATATCACGTTGATTTACACACTGTTCTTTGTGTTTCCTTTCTTTTCCTTCCTATTTTTTATCCATACCTAGTTTGTTTTACTGGATATATTGTTGTTGTATGATTTTCGATGACTCTTTGAATTTGGGCAAATGTTATTTAGATGCTTGAAGTATGACTTGAACACTGACAGTATCATGACTCATTTTTAGGAAATTTCATTGGATCACAATTCACTAACAATTGCCATTTTTCTGTATCAACATCCGATATAGGAGAATTGCGTATGTCCATCTAAAATCACATGCTCCAACTAACTCTTACATCCACTTACCTACTAGCCTTCCCCAGGTAGGTGCCAACTCTTCTACCTGTATTATTAAGGCATGCACTAAATAAGGTTGACCTGAAGCATAAGAGGAGAGGAGAATGAACATTTGAAGGGAGATTTACTGTATTGGTGAGAGAAAAAGAGATGGGAAAGAGCCTAAGTGAAGTTGGGATGGAGGATTTAGTAAGAGCAGGAGTTGGAGAGGAGGAGGCAAAATGGTTGATGGCAGAGCTGCAAGCTGCAATTGCCCAAGTGGGTTTCTCTCCAAAGGAGATATGGCGTGAGGTCACTGCTCGGAAATTGCTGAAACCATCACACCCACATACTCTGCACCAGCTCCTTTACTACTCTGTTTACCATAATTATCACAGTGGCCCTCCTCTCTATTGGTTCCCTTCTCTGTAATCTCTCTCTTCCTCTATCTATGCATTTCACGTGTGATCTGTTCAAATTTTTATAAATTCGTAAAAACAATTAAAATTTATAGAAATATGCGTGTAAGGAGTACTAAAATGCAACAATCTCAAATAAATAAAGTGACAAGAAATACCAAATAAGGAGTGTATGTTAATGTTTAAAACTATTTTTAACCAAACAACCATAAATTTTGAATTATGTCTGTAGTTGGCAAACTTCCAATGAACTCACAAAATGACAGATACTTCATTTTGGTAAAGTGATATAGTCATGTTTTATATATCAGGTGCTGTCATTATTTGTTGTTTATGTATTAATTTTATCATATTTTATATATTGTCATGTGTTTTTCATTATTAGTCGCTCTTTCTGTTTCCTTTCCTTTTTGTCATATTTAGTTTATTCTGCTTATTGATTTTTGAGACGAGGAAACGACCTCTTTACTTCTGTAAGATAGTAGTAAGATCTCACATGTGGGATCCACCAGGTATGTTGTTGTTGTATGGATAAAATTTAAAAATAGAAGAAATATGAAAAGTATTTTAAAGATTTAAATTAAGCATTTTATGAGTACGAAAAGTATAAAAGTTATGGTAGCACTTGAATAGGTAATTAGACATAAGTTATGAACGTAAATATTTAAAACAAATAAAGAAGAAAAATAATAAATAAATATAGATGATAAAAAGATGAGTGCAAATAATATTTAAGTGAAATGTCACTAGCGGTGGAATTTCAAAGGGCCAATATACATAAAGAGAATAGCTTTAAGCTTTATATGCAATTGAACCTCCATAAAATTTGGAAGAGTAAACAATCTTCCTCATTTAAACAAAATATAATGCAATAAGCTTTTACACATAATTCTAGCAGTGGTACACTTTTTTGTCTGAAAACTTTTACATTGTGGCTTGAAAGTGTTATAATTATGAAAACTGAGGTTTTAGAGTTGTATATTTATTATATCTCACCTGAACCTTCTTGCTCTTGATCAGCTGATTAACTACTCTCTCTATGCAGGAATGAATCTAGATGCACAAATTTGGGCCGCATAATGGAAACTCATTGTCCGAAGCTTTTGGGAGAATCATACAAAGATCCAATCTCAAGTTTTAAAGAATTTCAGAGGTTTTGTGTTCAGCATCCCGAGGCAAGTTCTTGTTTCAATTTTGACTTAGAATTTCTGGTTTCTCAATTTTATTCCACATTCTGCTCGTATTGGAGCTTATAGTTGAGAAGTTTTTCAGATATACTGGTCAATTGTTTTAAAAGAACTTCCAATTCACTTTCTGGAAGCCCCTAAATGCATCCTGGATACCTCTGACAAATCAAAACGTGGAGGAAATTGGCTTCCTGGGTCAGTTCTAAATATAGCCGAGAGTTGTGTATGTTCAAGCAATTACGACAACAAGCAGGATGATTGTGTGGCCATTGTATGGAGGGCAGAAGGGAATGATGATGAAGAAGTTAATTGCATGTCATTGAAACAGCTGAGAGAACAAGTGATGTAGGTTCCGACTCCACATTGGAATATCTCTTCATTCTGTTCATATTTGGATGAATGAAGTGTATGTTCATGCACTATACTCTTGTCTTGCATTTGGTGTTATGGATATGATATAGTTTCCTGCCGTTGGTTTTGGTTTTCTGATACTATCGTCAGGCAAAATAGTTTGATCATAAATTATCGTTTTGTAAAAGTTCATTGCCATAAGCCCCCCTTCATGCTCCATTCTTCTCATAATCACTCTTTTCTTAATTGAAAAGACATTTAAGCTCACTGTCTCTTCCACAGGATGGTGGCAAATGCACTGGCTAATATGTTCTCAAAGGGAGATGCAATTGCCATTGACATGCCAATGACTGTCACAGCAGTCATTATTTACTTGGCCATTGTTTTTGCTGGATTTGTGGTAGTATCGATTGCTGATAGCTTTGCAGCACAGGAGATTGCAGTCCGTTTACGAGTGTCTAATGCTAAAGCTATATTTACACAGGTACTTTTGTTTTCTAGTGAACATAAAATGCTAACGAAAGGAGTTGCCTATGGAGGAGATAGATGAGGACACTCTCCAGAATATTTTCTGCATTAAAATGTCAACAATCTGAAGCTATCAAGAGATGGTTTTTCTCTGCCTATTTAACTATTAGTCCAAGATGTTCTTTACAAGATTGGCCTTTTCCATATATTTGTGTTTTTTCCTTTTAGGCTGCAATCTCTAAAATTCTTTTAAAGGACATGGTATTTATCTTCATCTCTATATCATGCCAGGTCTGTAATCCCCTAACCGTTTGTTATGGCTTACACCCCTGGTGTCATTCTTTCCTTATTCCTTTTTGGGTTATGATCAGCCAGACAATGTTACAGGGTTTGAAGTTTTGCAGACATATAAATATTAAATAAGAAAACTGTGGCTTCCAGTTTATGTTTAAAAAAGTCATTCAACTTATAGGACCTTATTTTGATCATGAATTATGAAGTTTCGGATGGACATTCAGCTTTATTATCATCGCTAGAGTCTGTTCTAGGGTGAGTTAATATTGTAATCTAATAACCAATAAAGTAAATATTGTATAGTTGGTGACAAAAATCTTAATATCAGTAGAACTATATTTAACTCTTGCATGATTATTTCTAACATCTAAGCTTTTGAAAATTTAGGACTCCATAGTGCGAGGAGGCCGAAGATTCCCCTTGTATGGGTAAGTGACTAATGTTATGATGGATGCTAATAATGTGATAATGCACACAAGTTACCTGCATAGTGTGTGTCTTTGGTTGGGTATAGAAAGTTGTGAAAGCCCTTCAGTCTTCTTCCCAACCAAAATTTACGCATTCTTCCTCTTAAACTATGGCGGAGATATAATTCTTTCATGAACATAGTGAATGCATGGTTTACGCTCTCAAACTCTTGCAGTCGAGTTATAGAAGCAGCTCCACTTAAAGCTATTGTAATTCCTGCTACTGGGGAGGATGTACAAGTTCAATTAAGGAACCAAGATCTTTCATGGAAGGATTTTCTTGCCAGTGTCAGTCACCTTCCCAGGTAATCTAGTGAACTTTTTTCTCCAACAACATTTATGGTGAATATGTTCTCTAATTTATTAGTGTGTATGACCCTGACGATAACTCAAAATCAGCGAATCTATCATGACAATATGTAGTGGCAATCCAGGATGATGCTGAATTTGAACTTTTATTCCCAACCACCTCGTTCTCCAAGAATGTCTAAATTTTGCAAAATTGTATAAAGACTTTCTGTGACTATCGAATAATATCTTTATTTTCCTTTGCTGTAAAAATTTAAGCGTTGATAATATTTTCTTCTTGGGCAGGCCAGATTATTATTTTCCAGTTTATCAATCCTTAGACTCTGTTACCAACATACTATTCTCATCAGGAACCACAGGTGAATTGCATAGCTGAGACTACATAATTTATTTTTGGTTGTGGCATTTTGTGAATCTTGTTGATTCGGTTGTTCCTTTCGCCTTCGTCAGGAGATCCGAAAGCAATACCTTTGACTCACCTGTCTCCCATTCGATGTGTTGCTGATGCATGGGCTCATCTTGATATTCAAGCTGGAGATGTTTACTGCTATCCTACGAACTTGGGATGGGTGATGGGACCAGTTCTACTATACTCCTGCTTTCTAACTGGTGCAACTCTAGCTCTTTATCATGGATCTCCTCTAGACCATGGTTTTGGGAAATTCGTGCAGGTGATCAACAGAATCTCCTATGCAAAGTGAAACTTTTATCTTCGTATCAATTTAAGGGGTCTACCAGATCTATACTGATATCTTTATCTTTTGTTGCATGTTTGCGGCCATTAAATGTGTTAACTATCTCTCGGCAACACAACTTCCTAAAGAAACAATTTTTACTTTGATCACATTTTGTAATAATTTAGTTCAGCTGCGATTGTGTCTGTAAATTTGATTTATTCACTCTACCCTCCATGTGTTAGTAGGATGCAGGGGTTACTGTCTTGGGGACTGTTCCTAGCTTAGTGAAGACATGGAAGAGTACTGGGTGTATGGAAGGCCTCGATTGGACAAAGATAAGGTACTCCGTGAGTTCAAGTGCCAAAGATAAGACCGATTTCTTAGTGGATAATCTAACATGAAAGCATTTGCAGGATGTTTGTTAGTACTGGAGAGGCCTCTAATGTTGATGATGACCTTTGGCTTTCTTCAAGGGTGTACTATAAACCCATTATTGAATGCTGTGGAGGCACAGAGCTATCATCATCTTATATTATAGGAAACCCTCTTCAACCACAAGCTTTTGGAGCATTTAGCTCTGCATCAATGTCCACAGGATTTGTCATCTTAGATGAAGATGGGCGCCCTTATGTAAGAGAACTTTACAGAATTTTAAATATCTTCAGTTTATTGAGAACCCACATGTTTTCTTTGAATCCTTTTGCCATTTTAATTCCTGGATGTTCTATTCATGATGAGAATGTATTTTTTCCTGCGAAATATTAAAGTGTAGACTTTTAAACTGTCCAGCCAGATGATCAAGCTTGTGTTGGTGAAATTGGCTTGTTTCCTATCTATATGGGAGCTTCTGATAGATTGCTGAATGCTGATCATGAGAAAGTATACTTTGCGGGAATGCCAACATACAAAGATATGGTAAGCACATGTCATAGAAAAGAATTTTCCTTTGTCAGGTTTTCCCTATGTGAAATTGAAATTTTGGCCAAACAATAGAGTATGATAGTTGATTACAGGTTGCAGATGATGGACTCAAAACTCAAGCCTTCTCTTTCCATGTTTTAATGGGATAAATTGCGCTCTGTTGAGTAGCTAATCAACTCAACCATTGTCACTGCTGTTATAACTGATGCTAAGGTTTTTTTCCTCAACAGCAACTAAGAAGACATGGTGATATCCTACAACGAACTATTGGAGGTTATCTTGTTGTTCAAGGCAGAGCTGATGACACCATGAATCTTGGAGGCATAAAGGTAGTAAATCCAGGTTTGCTAGTTTATATGCTGCAGTATAAAGCTGCTCTTACTGCCATGGTTGGTAATAGCCAGCATTTGAAGATCAGAACACAAGACAAATTTATAATAATGTTCAATTTATGGAATGCACTTATTGATTCTGCAGCAATACTCAAATCAAATCTTCTTTTTTAACGTGCAGACAAGTTCAATAGAAATTGAACGTGTATGTGATGGTGCTGATGACTGTGTTCTTGAAACTGCTGCAGTCAGTGCTGCACCACCCAGTGGAGGTCCAGAACAGTTAGCTATATTTGTGGTTGTCAAAGAGGGGATGATTGTATCACCAGACACACTGAAGAAAAGATTCTCAAGAGCCATTCAAAGAAACCTCAATCCTTTATTCAAGGTTAAGGTTCCATTCGGTTAGACACGTATCCTGTATTTGTTAAATTAGAAAAGAAGAGAAAAGATATACGAACAATTACTGATGCAATTATTGTTTGGTATGATTAATAGGTGAGGTCGGTGAAGATAGTTGGAATGTTGCCTCGAACAGCTTCAAATAAGTTGTTGAGGAGAGTTTTAAGGGAGCAGTGGAAGCAAGATGTTCGGATAGAGAGTAAACTTTAGCTAAAGTTGTCAACTACCTAGCTCTTGGTATGCCATCATGCTTGTATAAATATGAATATATACAAAATAAACGGGTCAAGCAAGAAGATATGGCATATGTTGTCATTATGTAATAATAAGAATAATAATAGTATGCTGGTGTATGCATTCGAGCATTATACCTTGTTTGGATGGTTATTACTCATAGTAATCTTATTTATACTGTTTTTTCATAATAACTCTTCCTTGTACCCTAGTTTTCTCGTGGGATACAATACAATTATGAAAACCCTCATAGTAATCTTATTTATACTGTTTTTTCATAATAACTCTTCCTCGTACCCTAGTTTTCTCGTGGGATACAATACAATTATGAAAACAAAGTGTTGAAGAATGTAAATTATTGAAAGAGAGACAAGGTAATATAAGGTTTAAAAGGAAGGAATCTAGTTGATATATATATATTTATATGTATACTTGATAGGAGAAAGTGTAATGCTTGACTAGATTATTACTTGTCGTACGTGAAGACAAAAAATAACTAGTATTGTTGTCCTGATATGTTCCACTTTGGTGAGACGCAGCGACTTGCGGATTTTATTCAAAACATAAAGCCATGCGGTCAAATCCTAAATATATTTCCACTTGGCTGAGAAAAAGGTTAAAAACTCGAGGGGAGTTCATAGTTTTGCAGATAAAAGTGTAAACAAATTATTGTAAAAATATGATGGGGTCATCGCTATAAATCAACATCAGGTCGACTCCGCCGTGGCTTAGACGTGGATTGTGCTCCAGGCCTGTTTTATCCATTAAGCTTCAATTGTATACATCTATTTAACCTTTAGTTAGGTAAATGTGTGTTGTGGACCCTTTTGCTTGTGAATGATGTTAGTTGCTTCTATTTGTATCATCTTCCTCCCCTTTTGCATACTGTTTTATTGCGTATTTTTGAAACTCGATGAACCTTCAAATGCATACTTTTCCTCCCATTCATTTTTACTTATTCACTATACTAAAAACAAATGATCATTTTCACTTATCCTACTTGAAAAATGAAGAGAGAATTTATCATTTTCACTCCATATTTTACCCCAAAACAACAAACGAAGAACGAACTTATCGTAACTTAGACCTTTTCAGACTCCTTACTATTGACCTATACATAGCTAAGATTGACATGGTTTCAACAACACACCTGGTACTCTATATAATTAATAGGACTATCAACAATCACCGAAAATTTCATCAGAGAAAATAATAAGAAAAGGCGGCATCATACATTTTTTTTTTTAAAAAAATGCAGTATCATTTTAATACATATCCTCGAACTACAACAAGACCAAACGGACATCCCGGAGCATGAAGCATCTTGCATTAAAGGAAGGTTCAGGAAGGGTCAATTGCATTGGGTACTAAAAAGGCCCATCTCAATGTTGGAGAACAAACTGAACTAATCTATCACCTTCCTAAGTGTAGATTCTAGAAAAACAGTACTTTACAGTTCCTTACAAGTGAGGTGATCAGCGTCATTTCATCTGAAACATTCCACCAGGATTAAACAGGGACGCGTTTTCCACGGTAGCGGTCAAACAACTACAGAGAAAGAAAACGATCTCAGACAAAAGGAAATTCAAGAGTAACTGCAGCATATATATTTTCCATTTTCTGCATCCACACTCCCAGTTTCCCTTCATTACTTCTACAGGATGGAGGTCGGGTAACCATAACAAGCGAAAGAGTAGCATTAGAATAGAAATTGCAATCATTTTTCTTTTGAGATATGATGTTTTTAATGTTCACATAAAACAAGACGTGCTATTAATATAGTTACTTTGCTAGAGGACAAAACTACATTACCCAAAAGTATAGGAAGATAACAAAGAGAATTAGGGAGAAGAGGAAGAAAGATGCTATAACAAACACTAACGTTGGAGGTAATTACTGTTTCTCTACGAAAAAAGAAGTTCCAAAAATCTCTTTCTTGCACAGAATATAACAAAGCTGATACCAATTTAAGAAGATATATGATCGGGGAATAACATACCGATCTGACAAAGGGCTGCTGGAAGATCCAACCTATAATAGGTATCTTTTGCAGGAAAACTGCCAGTGTTGGCCAGAAACCACTGTGCAAAACTATTTATTAGCAACCCGAGGAAAAAGTAAAAGGATTTTTAGGACCTGCAATAACTTATGAACCCAATTTACCTAAAGAGTATGACAAATCCATAGGCCTCCAGAATCATTCCCAGTATAGGCCAACCAATGACAACAAAGAAAAAGCCAACACCAAATGAAATGGTTCCCTGAGGAACAAGCAAAACAAAGTACGCAAGATAGCTAAGCATAATAATAAATATAAACACAAATGATATATCACCAGATCATCAATCTGAGAAAGTAAGAGGAAGGGGTGGGGGGCACAGAAAAGCAGGAATAAAGATACATAAAAGAAAGCAAACCTTGTAATTACTACGTTTCATAAAGAACTGCAATGATGACTTGAGACCAATGGTTAATGCCACCCCTGAGATGAAGAGGATCTGATTCAGTAAAATAACAATATGTCAAGTGGCGAAAAGGGAGGAAAGTTGGTAATAGAAAATCAAGGAAAACACGAGAAACGTTATGACCATGGAAAGACGTTGAACTTACATTGCCCATTGCAATTAGTCCCTTGTCAAAGAAGAACATAATGCCCAGGAATGAGAAGAACGCTCCAAACCCCGTCAGTCCTAGCCCAATCTCTGTTTCAACAAGAAGCCAAAGCTTAACAGACAAAATATATCAAATACTAACAGTGTAGCATGCTTCATTTTTTTATTTTGTCATCTTCCAAATAGAGTAGCACTAACAACAACAACATTACCCCAATGCCTCAAACGCTCCCGCCCATTGCGGGGTAAAAGGGGGTCGGATGTACGCAGCCTGACCCCTATGTTTAAAAACATAGCGCGACTGTTTCCGGATGACCCATGATGAGCGTCGAAAGTTGCATTGACTAACTGCTACTTCACAATTGAAAGAAGCGTAGACAGTTTAAAGAGCCATTAGCATACATATAATATCTGGTGGAAGAGAGAACATTATAAGAATGCTGACTTCTCACAAATCAAATAGGATATGATCATTAGAAAAATGCGATAGAATAGCACTAAGCATCACATATATAACATCTGGTAAAAGAAAGAATATCATCAGAAAGTTTTCACGACTCACAACATGATGCGATCATTAGAAAAATGTGATCTGGTAATTGACTAAACTATGCACAAGATGGATATCCATGCTTCCTGAATACTAAAACACATACGGTTTTAAGGTTCAGCATTACATAAACTGAATTCTTATTCAACATATACATAATCCATATTAATACCCCAAGTATAGGCTAGACCATAGCTAGAACATGGTCATAATTTCACCAAAATAGATATACCAATACAAACTTATTCCATTAGACAATCCCTCACTTGTCACATTCTAAATTTTCATTTAGGTCAATAAATCTACGTTCAACGCACATGAACATGGCACTGTTAAAGGAAAAACGAATTGAACGAAGAGCAGCATTAAATGACTTACTCTTTCGATCATTCTTTTCGAAGGACATCATTTTTCACCAAATTCAAGCTTCACCTACCATGCAGAAAAGATAATCACTAAACACTGTTGTAAATTACATTAGACAAATACAGGAGGAGAAAAGATCTGAAATGACTTCATATCATAAAACTGAATCCATAGTATAAAGCAACTCTGCTAGGGTCACAACAAAGATGCTAGCAAATTGTGTCCCTAAAATTCTGTTTAATGAATTGGCATAACGAAGAAATCAGAAGCGGATGAAGCGCAACATCAGTGAGGTAAACTGGACTATAATACATGAAATATATACATATATATATAAATTTGATATATATCATTATGCATTCAGTGGATTCAAACTCTAGATCGGCCTTGCAGAGAAAATAAAGAAGAAATTAAGAGGACGTACGATGAGAGATTTGATCGATTCAACAAAATATGGAGCTCAAGTTATCAATCTGAGACCTCTCGGAAATGGAGGGGATTGATTATGGTGTCGTCTCGTGTGTTATTGTTAAGCAAAGTAAGCTCATGCCATCGGCCTGATGGCGTCGATGGCACCTCTAATATTTTACGTTACTAATACCTTTTCCCGTTTTCAACTCGAATTTATTGATTAGGCCCACTTGACTCGTGGGCCGCCATGCAACTTCTAATACTCAAAAAGTTGGTCTCCCGTTTCATAAGTTTGAAACATTATTTTATTGTGTGTGTTATAAAAAATGGCAACAATACCTACCTCCCAATTTTTAATTGTTTAGCAAAATGGCGATTAATATATAGCTTTATAGGCAAGCCACAAGAAATATTAAAAATATTGTTAGTTGACAGTTTCATGTGAAAATTTCTCGAAGATTATTATGAATTAGTAAAGATTTATGTTAGGATCCAATATCACTTGCTTATTTTTAGGTAGACGGTTCACTCAAAGGGCACTAAGGTGTGTATATTCCATGGAATACTAAAAAGTTTATTGCAAATATGACATGAAAGCGTTGAAATTATTGTCACTCAGTTTATTGCCCGTCTCCTCTCCATAGATATTATGCTCATGGTTTTCTATTTAGCTCACACAACACTGTTGCTATTATAGAGAAAGCCCATGCTCCAACTTTTCCATCTCTTCCTTAAAAACAGGCATGGCTTCTTCTTGCAGGCAGACCAAAACTTTGAAACCATCTTTCTTACCTTCAGTGGCAGAAGAATAAGGTAAGAAAAAACAAGGTTCAACACTCCCAACTAATTGCCTAGACAGAGGGAAGACAGTCACAGGGCCACCCCACCCAAAATCAACCGTCTCATGGCCTACGTGCCGCCAATCTGTAAATGCACTCACCCTATTCCCTGATGTGATCCCTTCATCATAATGTAGCTCCTGGAAATCAATGAACGAACGAACATACTCATCCGTGATGATGTTCTTGCTTTTCTTGATCGCATCTGCTGCTTTCCAGATAGGTTCATTGATGAGGTCCTTTGCGAGGAGCTGAACGTATATTGGCACACAGCCATTGCCCCAGTAGCCTGCTGGCAATGGTGGCTTCACTCTCCTCCTGATATTGGTTAAATAAGCATACTTCACCATCTCATCATCTGGGATTTTAGAACCCTTCGTCCTGTTTCATAAGTTAATAAATCAGTCCTTAGCCTGGTAAATATTAATACATTGGTGATGATCAATGAGTGTAAACCTATGATGGTCGATACTCCTTATTAGTATATAACCAATCTCAAACAAATTGAGGTCGACTATGTCACCAGTTTTAGTATTCCAGCAAATTATCTTAGTAAAGTAGCTACATCAATATCACACCTCAAAAGCATTAAAAGGAAAATGATTTAGCCTCCTGAATTTCATGGGCAAAAGTCTAATTAAAAACACAAAATATTAGTTGTAAGATTACTAAACAAGTGAAAAGAACATACTTTGCTCGCCATATGAAAGCTCCCAAAGCTTCAAAAGTTGTAAAATTTGAACCCGATTGCTCATGGAGAAACCCCTTTAGCCTATCCAACCACTCATCCTTCACCTCAAAGCACTCTCGAACCGCCGGTTTACCTGATTCCAAGTACGGACACGAATTCCTATCCAAACTGAGAAACTCATGAACCGGAAATTCAACTCGCGGTGGATTCCTCGGTCCAAGCAAACTTGACCGGTCCCACACCGGTTCAACCTTCATCCCGCTCTCTCCACGGGCAATCCCCGTCATAGCATGGAAAAACAGCGTCGACCCCATTCCATCACACATCGCGTGATGAACTGCCGTTCCGAAAACCCACCCACCACACTTAAATCGGGTCAGTTGCAGAATCAAGGGTCGGATCAACGCCTCATCGTCTCTCGGGTCGGGTACCATCTTCTCAGCGAAGTTATAATCTGGGTTATCCAGGTAGTTAATAGAAGCCAAAGTACAATCCACCGTGGACAGAATAACGGGGACGCCGTTCCCCACTTGACAGTGAAGTTCTAGACGGTTGTCTGACTGACGACGGCGGAGAGAGCCGACGAATTGGTAGTAGCGTACGAGAGCTGCCGAGAGGGAGGAGGTGAGAACTTCATATGGGTCCGACGCCGATTTTTGTTGTGTTGTGTCGTTGACGTAGATACGGAGGTATCGGAAAGTGAGATTGAGGTTCCGGTCGGTGTCAAGGTGAGAGAGAGGAAGGACATGATTTTCGGTGAAAGGCTGCTTAGAAGGGTAGATTGTAGTGGTTTCCTGGATGGTTATTTCCATTTTTCCGTGGACGGCCGATGGTTGTGATCGGAGATTGTTTGTTGTTTTTGGTTTATAAAGTACTACTAAAAAAGAAAAAAAAGCATGAAATGCAACAAGACAGTAGGTGGCTAAAACTAAATACAAGTCGACAGCCAAGTCGTGATGTTGTTTTCATTTTGGAAATACATGAGTTTAATTCTTTACCTTTTTTCCAAAAAGAAAAACAAAAGTCATTAGATTTTTTTTAATTATTATAAAGTAATTCAATTATATAAATATTCCCTCAAAAATTGATTATGGCAGAAAAATTAATTAAACCTTAGAGGCGGAGCCAAGTAGTGTTGATGAGATTTATCTGAATCATGTTTTCTTTTTAGGAAATTATATAATTTATATATAATTGAATTTTTTTAAAAAAATATAATAAATTTTTAACTCTCTTCAACTTTTTATGTGCTTATTGTTATTTAACACCCTCAATGAAAATCATAATCTCATCACTCTATGTTTTTTCTTATAATGGCAATACACGAACTAATTTATGTAAATTATGTGTATCTCGATTATAGTAATATTGGATACATATATATCTATCTTATTTTTAAAGTCAACGAATGATTGAACTTGAAAATTTACACGTATTCTTGAACCATATTGTTAATAAATTTTATTATCACGTATTATATCCTAAAAGCTAAATAGCAAAATTAAAAATGAGGCAAAGTGTGTACCTAATTTTAATTTATCTTTTCTAATTATGCTATTAATAAAATAGACCGAGCACCAAATTTAACCATTTGGTCCGTCAAGTGAAAATTTTCCAAAATCGTATAAGAAATTAAAATAACAACTCATTCCTTCAACAATATGTACACAGTGTATGTGGAAAACTATCAACCTTAATTTCAATGTGGACCACTTAAAAAATCTCACTTAATTTGTCTTCAATATAAAATAAGAAAATATAATAACAAATCGTCAATTTTATTCAATAGACTTGTTATAAATTTCAACATTAATAAAATACTAAATAGCTATTAGTACAATTGATTTTTTTTATCAATATCAATGCACTCTGCCTAACGATCCCTAATGCTTTTATTCTGCTCCAATAGCTTATAAATATTGCACCAATTCACATATAAATAAATCATCAATCTTTTAATTTTTCTCATTCCCCTTGAACCCTACAATTTAATTTTATTTTCTATTACTTTGTTTTAATTACCACTCAAAAATGCCTACTACATCCTCAATTGATCTTTCAAATATCACTACTCTTGTAGTAAATGAAGGGCATGGAGTAAAGAGACTTTCAGAAATTGGCCTTCAAAAATTACCTAAACAATATATTCAACCAATTGAAGAGAGAATTATAACTACTACTGTTATTCTTGATGATCAAATCCCAGTAATTGACATGTCCAATTGGGACATTCACCAAATAGAAATTTCGGAAAAAATATGTAACGCTGCTGAGAAATGGGGTTTCTTTTAGACTATAAATCACAATATTCTCCCGAAGTTCTTGAATCTATTAAGGAAGCCACACATAGATTTTTTAAACAGCCCGCGGAGGAGAAGAATAAGTATTCCAAGGAAAATTCATCAACTAATAACGTGAGATATGGTACAAGTTTTACTCCTAAAGCTGAAAAGGCTTTGGAGTGGAAAGATTATTTGAGCCTTTTTTATGTTTCTGATGAACATGCTGCTGCTCATTGGTCTCCTACTCTCAGGTTTTTAACATTTTTGTTTTCCGATTTATACTATATGCGCTGACTGACAGCAGAATTCAATAGCTTTGATCTAAAAGTTATATATATGCCTAAAAGAAAAATCACTAAGTAATTTAAAATGTCATAAAAAATACATATACAATTCATGTTTTATTTTATTTTCAGGTATGAAGCATTGGCCTTCTTGAGAAATTCAGAAATTGTCATCAAGAAGTTATTGGAAGCACTTATGAAAGGACTAAATGTAAAAGAAATAGACCGAACCAAAGAATCACTTCTAATGGGATCAAAGAGGATTAACGTTAATTACTATCCCAAATGTCCTAATCCCGAATTAACTATCAGTGCAGGCCGTCACTCTGATGTCTCAACACTAACGATACTTCTTCAAGACAACATCGGAGGACTCTACGTGAAAAAGCTCGATAGCGAGACGTGGATCCACGTCTCGCCGTCCCCAGTGCACTGGTGATTAACATCGGGGATGCACTTCAAATCATGAGCAATGGACGATACAAGAGCATCGAGCATCGCGTTATGGCAAATGGTAACCGTAATAGGATTTCTGTGCCTATTTTTGTGAATCCTAAGCCTAGTGATGTAATTGGACCTCTGCCAGAAGTGTTGGAGAGTGGGGAGAAGCCAATTCACAAACAAGTGCTATACTCGGATTATGTCAAGCATTTCTTTAGGAAAGCTCATGATGGGAAAGACACCACTGATTTTGCTAAAATCAACTAGAAATTAATTGTGCGTCTATTTGAAGAATCATACTACTATATGCTTATAAGCAAATGTGTATTTCTATCATGTATCTTTCTATTTTGAAAACTAAAGGCTTAAATAAATTGTCTATAGGTTTTAATTTAAGCATTTTCTATTCCGATCTCCTAAATTTCTAATTATAATAATATGTAGAGTCATATTAGATAGCATGAGAAACATGTAGAAATCGTTGAGGAAGCTTTAATGTGGTAGGAATTTTATTCTGAAAGCATGCATGCATGGAAAGAAGAAATTAAAGAAGATGATGATGTAGCTAATAATGGGGAAAAAAGGAGGGAAATTGGCAAGACAAATATTTTTATTAATTCACATTATATTGCACTCTCATTTTCATGAAGTTAATAGGATGATGGTGGCATCTAACACACACAAAAAATGCAGTCAGAAAAAGAAGAAAGCAACTGCTATAAAGAAAAGAAATGGTAGATATACGTATTATTATTGTAAAATTGCTTTAAGAAAAACACTTTTAGTAGTTAAAGTTTATACATTAAATTCACAGCCTAAAAATATTGAGAGATATTTACTGTATATTGTATTAAACTAAAAAAAAAATCACTAGATTCATGTGAATCAGCACGTGACACGATGGACAAGACCCCACCAAGCAAATTAGTTTTAATTTTAAATTAATTCTTCTACAGGGGACGTAGGTTTTAAATTGGCATTTCATCCCATTTTCCCTTAATTTGCAAATCGCTACTACAGCAAAGCAAATAAAATTAGCATTATAGACCCTCCTAAATTTTAGGATTGATATTACATACCCCTTCTCTCGAAGCTACTTCCCTCTCAGCATATTTCCATTGCAGAGCTAAAGGAACAAAACAACTAAGGAAAAATGGCGCATATGGTGAGGAATATGAGGGTTCCACCAAACTCAGCGAGTTTGGCGGAGGCTAAGAAGAGGACCTTGGAATTCTTCAGGATGTGTTGCAGATCTATCCCTGAAATCATGGAAATCTACAACTTATACGACGTCGTTTCCCCCTCTCAACTCCGTTCTGCTGTCGCCGCTGAAGTTCGAAAAAATTCCGACGTTACTAATCCTAAGGTATCCTATAAGCTAAATTAATCAATGAATTAATGATTAACCACTAAGCCAAACTTTCCTTGGGTGCAGAAAATGTTCATGTCTTTTGTAATTGCTAGTGTAGAAATGGTGAGTTTACTTCTTTGATTTCATAACGGTACTTGTTGCTAACTGATAGTGAGCTACAAAATTGAATTACTTTTGGATTATGCAATGGTTAAGGGATCTATCGGAACTGTTTGGTAGAAAGGAATATGCAAAGTAGATAGGTTGTAGATGTTGTCATAGGATGAGTTTATTTAAATGGCAAGGGAAAGTTATGTATGACTGTTATGCATGGGCTGTGACCAGTTATAGCAAAACAGCCCAATACCATATTAAGGGGTTATGTGTGGGATCCAGGTTAATAAATGGTACAAGGAAAAATACGTTTATGCAAATTATGTCGAAGCTTTGGCTTATTGGCTATCAGTTATCTCTCATCTCCCTTCTCTGTTCTAGTA
The DNA here is from genome assembly GCA_025774065.1 of Solanum ossicruentum. Classification (NCBI taxonomy): domain Eukaryota; kingdom Viridiplantae; phylum Streptophyta; class Magnoliopsida; order Solanales; family Solanaceae; genus Solanum; species Solanum ossicruentum. The sequence goes on along the minus strand of JAOTQR010000011.1, from coordinate 22,926,294 downwards.
TCTCAGCCCCTCCTAGGTACCTTGTTACTTTGTTATTCTCTTCTTATGGTTGTTATTACTTTGTTATTCGAATTCTAAGTTGTAATTTGAGTTTAGTGACTATAAATACATTCTGTGTTTGTGTTTAAAATTGGTTCGTTACATGGGTACTTTCATGGAGCATACTCCAATGGCATTTATGGGGTACTTGATAGATTTAGCGATGGCAATTCAATTGGGTGTATTTTTAGGGCGGAGCAGTATTTCACATATCCTAGAATCTTGGTAAAGGAATGGCTTCCTCTCTTTCTCCCTTTTATCTGAATGGTGCTGCTTATGATTGGTTCAGTGGTTGCATCGCAACAAATAATTTTTTTACCGGAAGCACTTCACCAAGAAATTAGCACTGCATTTCGCAATAACTCTTTAACATGATCACTGACAGTGTCGACACCCTTGATATGATGCGGAAGTTGGACCAGAACTTCTCTAATATACTCTGCAAAATTGACAATGTCCAACATGCCCTTTCTGCTTACTCCCAGTCAGCCATTACGGATTCGGTGCCTCTAGATGTGGACTCATCCTCCGAAGATTAAGGGGGGGGATCTTACCTTGTCTTTTGAAAAATTATCTCCCGTCTTCGAGGATTTAGTGGCCTCTGATTCAAACGTGGTTGATGAGTGCATTCAACCCTCATTTCAGGCCTGTGTTGTACAAACACATATGCAGGTTCTTTTATCTGACCTTCCATTTGATTTGAAGGATGGAACACTAGAGGAGGTGAAATGATGGAACAATAGAGGAGGTCAGGAATATCCACCTACAAGGTGTTTGCTGGAAACCTGATAGGGTTATTGATATGAAAGTTGCCGATTCACCTAGGTGTTAGATGAGATGTTCACACAATTTCCACAGTTAGTTGTGATTCCAGTAATATTATCAAATTTGATGAAATGTTGTCTGCATTCCCTTGTATGCTTTCATCTTGTATTTCCAACAATAGTATATTTTCTTATTTAAGTGAAGTCGATCCTACTAAACTTCCATTATCCTTGTATTGATTTCCACCTGCTCAATTCAAATTAGAATTTTTATTTGATCCTGGTTCTGGTATGCTTACCACATTTCTTGGCTCTGCAAGATGTTATTCTTTCATGGTTGTAGATGATTTCAAGAAGACCATTAAAATATCTGTCTATCATTTTGATTCCATGATAAGTGATCAATGTATTTTAAATCAATTCTCTTGTGATTTTGATGCAAATCAATTCATTGTAACCTTTGGTGGACGCCTCCAAGCTCATCAATTACACCCTGCAACATCTGTATTCACTCGCTTACTTGTGATGGACACTTTTCAGCCCTTTAGGTCAGTTTCTTACATTCATCCACTGTTGAACTTACTAAATCTCTAATTGAAAATGAAACCAATTTCTATTTGGGATCCTGGAAGTAGTTCTGAGTTCATGACTGTTATAGGTTCTACCCACAGGGTGGAAATTCTGAATTTTTTGTGTTAGCAAAGTTTTGGTAAAAGATTTTGGAGTGATTAGTGGGGAACCAATTGAGTGCTGCACGAAGGTAGAACAAATGGGTGGCGTTGACATCTCAACTTATTTTATGTGCAATATTATCATGAAGGCTCTTTACAGTCTTTCGCCAAATAGCAATTCTAACTGGAGCATAACTCTTCAGCCTTAATTCTTATTTCTCACAGGTTTTGTTATCTCTTTCACCTTTGCAAATCATCAATTTGGTCCTGATGTACGTGATATTCCTCTATCCTATGGTGCCAATGGGAGTAGGTTTCCAAATTTCTTACTTTTTAGTAGTTACATTGTGGGGTGAACAAGTTTATAGGCTTGGAGAACAACATGTTGGCATTGGTGCCTCTGAAAATTTTAGTAACTCCCTGGAGTATCTCTTAGCATTCAATCCTGTTAGTTTAGTGCAACATATATGGACAGAGTAGTGGAATGCACTACTTGAACACATTGATCCAGATTATGCGAATATTATTAAGCTTAAGAAAGTTAGGCAATGGAAGGGTCTTGGGCACATCTCCCCAATGAATCTGATGTTGCTATTTATCATTACCTACAGAGGAGAGCGTCTTGGCACACAATACTATAAAGGAAATGAGTACATGGGCATGTTAGAGAGACCACATCAGTACTTTGAGGTGAATAATTTCAGCTTTGATGAATCTGAGCATGTTACAAAGTAATCTTTATCATATTTCGAGTGCTTTTGGACGTCATTTTGGTCCTAACAGTAGCCTTGATGAAATTCTCAGCATCTGATTATCTGACGCTACTACCTACATTTGGTCAATCATGGGAATATTTCATTTGATAGAAAAGGTATTGATGCTAAGGAAATATGGAATGAGAAAGGCATTGCAGCTCCTATTAGCCATCTATGTGAGTTGCTATCAGAAATTATGAAAAAGGTCCTTTATGTGGCTGCCTATAAGGCTTTAACAAGTTTGGGTGATTTCATTAGGTGCATTGCTCTTTTGGACACATCTCACATTAGTACACATCTTTGCCATGTTAATCAGCAGCTAAGCAAGAATGATGCAACAAGGTCAAATAATACTCCAGGCTGCCCTCCAAGTTGCTTCGTTGTTGCTTACCAATCTAATTGTACCAAAAAATGCTCATGCCTGCTCGAACCTAGAGGACAAGTTTCTTACTGGGGTTTGGGGTATTGTTATGAATTGTTCGGCCTCCAGATGACTAAAATATCGCTGGTGAAAGTTTTCCTCTTGTTCCTTCGTCATCCTGGAAATTATACTGATATATATCCCTCAAGAGGCGGTTGTCGCATAGCAATACTTGATTGCTATCGCGGCTTCGCTATAGCAACACCATGGTCGCTATCGCGGCTTTGCTAAGCCGAGCATGCAGACCAGTTATGGCAAAAACAACCTAATACTGTACTACGGGGTTGTGTGTAGGATCCAGGTTAGTAAATAACACATTCCAGGAAAAATAAGTTTATGCAAATTATCTTAAAGCTTTGGCTATCGGTTATCTTTTATCTCCCTTCTCTGTTCTAGTATCTCATTTCCTTGTAGTTACTATGTTATTCTCTTCTTAGGTATGGTTGCTATTACTATGTTATTTGAATTAAGTTGTAATTTGCGTTCGGTGACTATAAATACATTTTGTGATTGTGTTGAAAATTGGTTTGTTATAAAGTTTCTTTATTTGTTTTCAGTTTGATTTGAGAAATCTTTGACCTGTCTTGAAGAATAAAGTGTCTCTTTTGGAGAATATTAGCCTTTGCGTGCTTCCCTTTTTTCAAGGGTCGAGGATGGGTTTGAGGGAGGCTTATATAGTAGTATGTGCTGGTATCGAGATCCAAATGTGTTTGTGAATGGAATTAAATTGAATTATGGCTTTTAAAATATCAAGTATTGGATTTTCATTCATTTCGCATACGAGATAGAATTAGTTGCTCATTTAAACTGATAGTCAGGTGATAGAATTAGTTGCTAATTTAAACTGATAGTCAGGTGAATTAAGTGGAGTCTAACAACGAGCTAACAAGTTTGAACTGGCTGGTTATTCATTTGGATCCAAATAGCATTTGAGCCTTTTGAGTCTCCATAAGTTTCGTAGTTTGGGTTGCCAAACAAATCCTTGTAGATTTCTAGTTTAGTTTGATGAAATAGATTAATTTAGATAGCTGATGAATCCTAAAGGTGGCTTTTTTCTCAAGGTAGTTGCTTGTAGGATTCAGATACTAATAACTGTTGTTCAGTGTCACGAGATTCAAGCTACTTAGAAAGATGTAAATCTGTGCTTGATTGATGTTGGCGCTTAAAATCATCAGTCAGATAATCTTGTTACGCGTGGAAACTGTGAAAATACTTAGCGGCCTTTTTCAAAACAGAACATGTAGAGCAGAAAGAAGATTTGGTCTAGTGGAAGAGATTGCTGGCAGATAAAATGAGTTTCTGGTTGCTATGTTGCAAGGGAAGTGAAGGCTATATGTAGTTCATAATATTTTCTCCATGAAGAATGAGCACAGTCAAGTATTTATTTCCAACATTTTGCAATTTCACAGTTTTACTATTTCCATACTTATTATGCCCTTCTCATTGATACCTCATGTCTTCTTTATATTGCGTTAGACACCCTCATACCATTTTGTACACAGTACACACTATGTAGACAATCTCCTTCTATCGTTCTTTTATTTTTGTTGATGCTGTTTTTGTTTTGGATGACAAAAGGTTTTATTGATGGCAGTATTGAACTAAGGACCAGATGTCTCTTGGAACAGGTTATAAAAAGTTGGATTAGAAAAGCTAGTACTTTGAAAAGAATATAAACGATGTCTTTGTCCCTTCTCTTTTCTGCTTGTTTCAATTTTGGTTTTGCTTTCTTGCATTAAATTTTTTGTTGGATTAGGCGAGTGCTTCTTTCTAACATTGCAAATACTGTAATCAATGCCACAATTTTCTCATGAATGAATTATAAAGAAGACATTCAGTTTTTATTTATTTATTTAATATATTTGTACAGAAACATAATAAATTGAGAAAAGACAAAAAGAGGAGGAGGACATAATATAAAGGACATACAATCCTCTGGGAATGGATTTATGCCTCGAGTTTGTAGATTGTTTTCCTTCTAGATATGAAACTTGTCCCATGAGAATTCTCTCTGAGATGCATATTGCTATTTATTATGGTTTGACACACGTCCACTATCATCCTATGATATGTTTCAGTAAAATGTGGATGCTCGATTATGCAGCAAGGGACTTTGTCTAGTTGTACTCATAACTCATCTCTAGCGAACAGGTAATTGACATGCTGCTGTTTAAGGGCATGGAAGAGTTGAAGAATTGTGTGGACCACTCAAAACAGAGGCACCATCTTGTTGGCAAATACGTCATAGGTAATCAAGGTCTTGTGCAGGACCTTGGACATAAAGATCAAGGCAGCTCTAATTTCCTGAAATTTTTACAGCAGCAACTACTTCTAGATTTCTTTGTTAAGTTTGTAGCTACTCTTGGATAAATATACTTGCTATTTATTGGTAGCAAGTACTCTTCCGAGTCGAGAAGGGGTTGTTATGTTGTCTATTTTAAGATGGAAGTCATGCCTATTGTTTATCATATAAGAACTACTTTGTTTTAGTGTCAAATTCCGAAGGAAAAAGTGTACCCTTTGTGCCTCGACTGATTCTATGAAAATTGACAAAGATGTTTTATGATGAGCACAAGTGCACCCTCGTTGAGACTTCCGAAATTTCAATTACTTGAATATGAATTATGGTTTGCCTTTGCTGTTAAGGCATCTATATAGCAAACTACTCGTACAATTTGAATCTTTTAGTGGAAAAGTGGTCGAGAAAAGTGAGGTGCTCTTTACGATATTTCATTACGCATAACAATAACTACATTTCAATATCAAGCTATTAAGTATGATTCCTTAACCTAATATAAATCAAACCACTACGAACCAAACAAAACCTTAATGGAAATTGAATCCGCTTCCTTGAGATTGAATTACAACAATAGTTTCGCACATTTAATCGCATAAAACTTTTTTTGGGTGTTATAGTCGATACATTGTTCCATTGGAGATTATCAAATAGGCATTAAACAAAAATGACAATACTACTATACTAGATAATATTCGTTTGAGTCGACATATATACTACGGTAGTAGTAATATGTTTAGAAGAAATTAGATTCTCTATAAAATATTAAGTGTATTTATTTTAATATATACTCATAATCACAAAAGTACAACAACAACAACAACATACCCAGTAATATCCCACAAGTGGGGTCTGGGGAGGGCAGATTGTACGCAGACCTTACCGCTACCTCATAGAAGTAGAGAGGTTGTTTCCTAAAACCCTCAGCTCAAAGCCCATAAGTAGAAAGACTAGATATGACAAAATGCAATATAGTTAGAGGAATGCGACTAACAATGAGTAACCCATGACAGGAAGTCACTATGAGAAAAACTAACACACATACGCTAGATAATGACATGAAAAGTAATAATAATATTGAGAATAATACACATGCTTATAGTAATAAGAAGTAGACAACCACAGAGAGGGATAGGGAGAGAAAAAGAATTTAGCCTGCTACTCTAATTCGCGACCTCCACATCCTTCTATCTAGGGTCATGTCCTCAGTGAGGTTTAGTTTCGCCATGTCCTGTCTGATCACCTCCCCCAGTACTTCTTAGGTCTACCTCTACCCCTCCGATTAGCTCCCACAACCATCCTCTCGCACCTCCTAACAGGAGCATCGCTACTTCTCCTCTGCACATGTCCGAACCAACGCAGTCTCGCTTCCCTCATCTTTTGCTCCACCCGGGCCACTTCCAGTTTCTCCCGAATATCCTCATTCCTAATCACAAAAGTATAACTAATTTTTTACTTTCTCCGTTTATCTTTATTTGTCTGCTATATTAAAAATAATTATCCAACAATACTTATTCTAGTTTGAAAAATCAATGGATTATGAATCCAGTTTGTCCTTGTTATTAAAAGCTACTATCTTTGTCTCATTTTAATTGAATTTGTGAAGTAATGCACATATTAAAAAAAATATTTAAAAACAACATTTACATTATAATTTTCACTATTATCCTTTGTAAATCATAATATGTAGTGTAATTTATGTCCTAGAAAATATAAAAGATCAATAAATGAAAGGACAAATATAAAAAAGTTTCAAACATTCACCTTGAACTTTGAACAATTCAAATATTTTGAACCTTTAAAAAAGTCTTATAATATGCGAAAGAGGGAGTAATATTCAATATCTAATATGATTCTCAAACCATCAAATTTAGTGGTAGTATTTGTTGACACCCAATTTTGTCCAGCCTTTTCATAAATTTTTGTCAAATTAGTCATCGAAATTTATTTTTATTTTTAGTGATTTTGAACCATTATTTTAGTTAAAATAAATAAATAAA
>JAOTQR010000011.1:22846544-22919248 GCA_025774065.1 Solanum ossicruentum | reverse complement strand
CTTGTTTTTTTTGCTTTTTCGTTGTTGTTACAGCCGCCCCCCGCGTGTTTGGTGGAGTGGGCTCCCCCCCCCCCCCCCCCCAAAAAAAAAAAATGGATCTAGCTGCTTCCCGACTTATTGCTCACTCCCATTCAGCAAACAATGCCACCTTTTCTAATTTGGAAAGATTAAATTTTAACTTGCCATTTGCCCTTAATGACAAGCTTTTATAGCCATACAAATGTTACAGTATGTTTAAGATCACAAATTTCAAGTCTTATAGCTAGACGAATCACAAATGTAACGACATATTTTAGACTACATGTTTCAAAAGTCTTCATTTCTTTTGTAAACTCTTTATGTCTAGTCAAAATGCAGCATTTAACTTGAAAAGGGTGGGGTGGATGGGGGACTACATTGTTCTCGTTCCTCATCAGTTGGTTTTTTGCCTATATTTTTGCTCAAATAGGAAGTGAACTGGAATGATCACGCTGAAATACATTTTTGTGAGAAGTTTTCAGCTTTGATTTTGCAGAGACTGGCATTGGATTTTCTCTCAAACTATATCTTCTTGGCTGTGGGAAGGGTTGGCTCTAGTACTGATCTGATTGTCCAACGAGTTGAATATGTTCAGGAGACTGACAAGCGAAGCCACCTGATGGATCTCCTTCATGCACAGAGGGCAAATGGTGCTCATGGAAAGGTATTAGCCATCTGTTACTCGATTTGGCTTAGTTATTAATGTCTATTATGTAGGATGAGCAAAAAAAATTGATGTTTGGACTTGTAGCTATACTTCCTAACCTTTTTCATTTTTATTTGGTGAAGTATCCAAATTGCTTATTAGGTACTTGCCTGTATCCTTCTGAAGTGATGCCTTGTTCTTTATAGAGTTTCTCATAATAGGAGACTGCAACTTGTTTGATTGACAACTGTATCACATTAACTCTATATCTGTATCTTTAACAGAGAACCTGAGAATTTCAAAACTAAATGTGTTGTCTAGTGTGGTAATTTTGGGATCATTTATTGATGATGATGCTAACAATAGACGCTAAAAGTTGAGATGTTGAAGGTAGAACAAGAAAAGGATTAACAAAGAAATCAAATCAGAATTTGTTGCTTAAAATTATCATTAGGTGGCAGTTATCCCATGGAATTAGTTGTGGTGCCTGAAAGCTGGCCTGGACACTACGGTCATTTAAAAACAATAATATTTTAATCATTTTGCTTGAGATGCTTCATTCCTGGTTTTGCATGTTATGTTAAGGTTCAACCATATCAAAGAGAGTCCAAGTGTATCTTTACATTTAGTCTTGTGAGAAGCAATTGCGTTTGTCCTTTTCCTAGTTACTCTTCAGTTCAATTAAGTTGACTAACTGGAAATTTTTGTTTGCAATTCTAATGACTCTGATTTTTAATTATCAGCAAGCTCTTACCCTTGTTTTTGTCGAGACGAAAAAAGGAGCTGATTCATTGGAGCATTGGCTTTGCATGAATGGTTTCCCTGCTACTGCTATTCATGGCGATAGAACTCAGCAGGTATCAGTGATTTCTCTAGTGTGATTCTGGTTGGTTAATTTCCTGAGACATATAGCTCTGATATGTCTGTTTATTCTCTATTTTTAAATGATGTGCTTCTGACCTTTTTCTTGAGTTTCTGATTTTTTTTTCTATGTTCTTTTCATGGAGATAAAATTATATTTCATGGTTTGTGTATTTAGCTAGCTTAAAATGTATCCAGCTCCTTGTGTTCTTGATGAAACCTGAACCATGAAATATCATGTAAATGGAGGGTATTGTTATGTGAATCTTATGGGTTTAGCAGTACAAGCATTCTAGAAATTGGGATGTGGAACTTTGTTCTGCGTATTTTCTCCCTTTTTTTCTGGTATATTTTAAAAAGCTGTGAGGAGCTGGCTCTTAGAAGAGTGATATGTTGAAAGTTGAGACTTGAGATGCTCAATTTCTCAACATTGGAAGAACTTGGAATTAATTTCCCTACTATTCCTGTCATTTGATCTCTAGAGTCCTACCTCAACAGCTCAAACTGTGCTATATTTCAGCTCTGGGGATATATTACTTTTATTTGTTGGTACCTTTGAGACCCCCTCTCTCTGTCTCTCTCTCATACACAGACACACCCATGCCTACCCCATCCCCACCCACTTTTTCTCCCTTTTCTTTTGTGGGGTGGGGGTTGGGGGGCAGAGGGGGATTTCAAAATCCTTGAAGTTCTCTTTGAAATGGTTGTAGACATTATGCGGATGGTGTGAATTGATCATTGCTTTTATGACAATGAGTAGAGAGTTGTGTATTGGAAATGCTATTAAAAGCCACAGCTTAGTCTCTTGAACTGAAAGCGATGCAATGCCAGGGGTTGTCGCATCATGTATTCACATCTGATAAGTGTGCACTTTTAACATTGATACACAAAGTCATCCCAATGAGAAATGGTCAATTCTTTGAATATCAATTTTGAGGAGTTGGATCAATATCGTCATTATTGGATATTAGATTTGAAGTTAGTATGTTTTATTGGCAGTTAATTATTATTTTTCTTGAAATTTTCATGACTTGTGCACTTCACTTTAAAGATGAGCATACTTCGCTTCTAGCTTTACACATGGACCTTCTCTCTCTCTCTCTCTCTCTCTCTCTCTCTCACACACACACACACACACACACACACACACTCTTTTTGCGCTTTTCACATTCAAATAGCGCTGATGTTGGGTGAACTTTTTTGAAGAAAAGATCCGATACTGCTATTCGGTGATATTATTAGTAGCTTTTATGTTGAGACTGTACGAGATGGTGGCAAGATCTCTATACCATTGTGATTTTTGGGGCATTGTGTTGTCCCAGATCGTTTCTGCTACAGCAGAAACCTTGTCGGGTAATAAGTCACAGATTCTTAAAGTTGACTGGGTTAATTACGTTAACCTTAGAGCATAATAGAATATCTCAACAGGTGAATCAGGTTCACAATGCCTTCTCTGGTATATCTACCTTGGTATCCTAGCTATCATTTGTTTTTAAGATATGTGGCATCTTTTCAACTTGCTCCAAATAGCTTATCTGGATGGGATTTGAGTAAATTTCATTCCATTTTTCCTCTGGATCAATTATTGTTTTGCACTGTTGGCAGGAAAGGGAATATGCCTTGAGATCCTTCAAAAGTGGTAATACACCAATCTTGGTTGCAACGGATGTAGCAGCACGTGGTCTTGATATACCCCATGTTGCTCATGTTGTCAACTTTGACATTCCAAATGACATTGATGATTATGTCCACCGTATTGGAAGAACAGGGCGAGCAGGAAAATCAGGTTTAGCAACAGCCTTCTTTAATGAAAACAATTCTTCTGTGGCAAGATCACTGGCTGATCTGATGCAAGAAGCAAACCAAGAAGTACCTTCTTGGCTCTCTCGCTATGCTGCTCGATCTTCACATGGAGGGGGCAAAAACCGTCGTGGTGGCAATCGTTTTGGTGGCCGTGATTTCCGAAAAGATTCCTCTTTCAATCGAGGGGTCACAGATTACTATGGTGGGGCCAACATGAGCAGTGGCTATGGTGCATCCGGTGGGTCTGCTACACCATATGGTGGTGCTGTGACTAGTGCCTGGGATTAACCAGCCACAATTTGCCCGTAATTTGCAAATTCAGATATAGTTTCAATTTTGTAGTAGCAGATCTCTACTCATTTTAGTGTCAATCTCTTTATTTTGCTCATTTTTGTAATGATGTTTTGTACTGAAGCCTTTGCTGCAATGGTGCAGTGACGTACACTTTCTTGGATGGTTGTCCCGTGTTGTTTCATAATGTATCGTATTATATTATATTGTATCGTATTGTATTGTTTTAATGAATACAATATTTGGATAGATTTTATCGTTCTTCGTCATTACATATCATGAGTTGAATGATAAATTTATGAGAAAAGTGGGGTATGGGGTAGAGCTAATTCCAAGTTTGAATAAAAGATGAAATGTAATTATTAAATAAAGATAATATGAGAAGAAAATATTAAGGTAATGATGTGATCACGAAATCATTCACTTATCTGATATAATACAATAGCATTCTGGGAACATATCTAGATGCCATTAGTTCCTTCATCATCATCTGTAATGCATTTGAACTTGCTGCTTCTTTTGCCTTCTCATAATGATTCTGTATTCTAAATCTTCAGCGATCCCAGAAAGCCAATTTAGATTTCGAGAAGAAAGCATAAAATATGCTATGATGAATCCAATAATCAGTCCACGACCATATCCCATAATAACTGCTTTCCAACTGAGCTCACTTAGAAATGTTGAATCACTTTCTTCATCTGTTGTGTTGTTTGTCTCTGGTATAAGGTTACTTCCACAACCTCCTGAAACTGGAAATCCACGCAATCCATCATTGCCTTCGTATGAATTGTTCTCAAATGTATCAAGATTCCCTTTAGGAATGCATCCTTCAAGATGATTGCAGGAGAGATTTAAAACTGCAAGAGATGTAAGAGAAGCAAGTTGTTTTGGTATCTCTTCCGAAAGGTCCAATGATTCGACCAAAGATAACTTTCCAAGTGATGGTGGTATATGACCCTGCAACCCATTGTGAGATAAATTCAGCACACGCAGTGCAATGAGATCTCCTGTCATACTAAGAATATGTCCTTCAAATTTGTTACTTGAAAGATCCATAGTGGTCTACAAAGACACGATTCTCACAACTTTAAACTCCACCGAGTCTTGGTAGTATGTTTGTGTTGTATCACCTGATGCCTTCATTGCTTGATCAATTCTCCTCATTGCTTTCAGATTTCTGAAAAGACTTGTTGGCAATTCTTCTGTAAATGCATTGGAAGATATATCTACCATCCGAAGCCTAGGAAACAATTTTGTACTACTTGAAGTTCTAATGTGTCCATGTAATTTATTGAATCTCAAGCTTAGAACTTGTAGATTTGGAAGAGTCCCAAACCAAATAGGGAATGTGTCATTGAGGTGATTGTTTCCCAAGTCAAGAACTTCCAAGTCTCTGCAATTGGCCAAGGATCTTGTGATTATACCCTCTAGCTTATTGACATGCAAGTTGAAGCATTTGAGTTTGCTTTCAAAGCTAAAAGTTGTTTGGAGATTCCCAGAAAGACTATTGCGTTGCATATCCAAAACCTCGAGTTGGTCACTCATCAGGAACTGCAAAGAAGTTAGATATCCAAGAGATTCAGGCAGCAAATTACCATAAAAGTTCACTTTATTGAGATATAAGATGCACTGCTGTTCCATTTGGTCTTCGGAAAAGAACCACTGAGGTCACTATTTTCTTCTAAGAACTAGCACGTTGGACAGGTGAAAAATACTCTCAGGTATTACCCCATTCAATCCTGTACCTTCCAGCCTCAGAGTTGTCAATTGAGTGGAATGGAGGAAGAGATGTTCACATATCTAAGATCAAGCTCTCTCAATTCAGTCAGATTCTGAAGGAGCAATTTAAAACCGTGACCCGCGAGTCTTAGTTCATCATCAAGAAATAAAGAAGAATTACCAGAAAGATCAAGAGACTGTAATTTGGAAAGATAAGAGATTTCAGAAGGAATTTGACCAGAGAAAGATGAGTGGGAAAGATCAAGATGCGTCAAACTCGAATACCTACCAAATTTAGGTGAAATATGTGAGTTAGAAAAGTTATTCCCAGAAAGGTCAAGTCTTTGGAGATTAGTGAGTTGGAATAGGCTGCTGGTGGAATCAATGGTTCCTACGAGTTGACTGCAACTGAGGTCAAGTTCAATGACATTGCCACTCATCTCATCACATAGAACTCCATCCCATGAGCAACAATCTCGGCTCATAATCCATGATCTTGTTTTTGGATAAGATTTCTGCGCATCATAGAATCCACAATTAGGACTTGTGAGTGACACATCTACAATAAAAGACTGGTTGAATTCTACAAGGGCAAGACTTTTATTGACAGAATAAAAGATGCTAGTAGAAACAAGAGGCTCATTTTGCAAGAAAGTTGTGCTTTATGTTATATCCCAAATCAAGATTCACACAGCACTGATGGATGTCAAAAGCAGTCAAATCTTGTTGGTCTTCTCAAAGATGCTATGATTTTTGAGAAATTTTGTTTTTCTGCAAATAGCATTAGTCCAATTGCTAAAATTAAGATAATCAGAATGTTTGGCTCAAGTCAATGTGCAGACTTTTCAAGTTGTCAATTTCAGTTTGATATTACTTGTCATTGTTGAACAGATCAAACATATAGTATTCCATGTGAAAGAGATATTCTAAGTCAATCCAGATTTCTCTCTGTGGAAATCTCAAAAGAGGGCTATTATTTTGCAGACTTGTTAAGACAAATATCCTTTTAGTTTTTCCTTTACCAACACTTGGATGGAAAAATAAAAACATTCCATCACTTTTATAGTATAACTTAATACCAAACTGCACATTACATACTAGCTATTAAGTTGTAGAACTTATTCTTTATCTTTTGCAAAGAAGAAGGGAGTTACAACCTCCAGAACACCAAAAAAATATTTAATAAATCTCTTGCTCAAGCAATTTCCTCCAAGAAGAAATACTTGTATGCATCTTCAGCAATATGCAAGGGAGAATCCAATAATCAATCCTCTACCGCGTCCCATAAGAACCACTTTCCAACTGAGCTCACTTATAAATGTCAAATCACCTTCTTCTTCCGGCACAAAATGTTATCTCTGGTATTCAGTTACTTCCACAAACTCATGAAACTGGGGATCCACACAATCCATCATTGCCTTCATATGAATTGTTCTCAAATGAGCCTATCGACTTTAGCATTTATGGTGGAGAAAGAGGACATTTCAAACGTGTGACATATTTCAAGTAAATATACAAGTCTTTCCATGGAAATATCAAATGAAGCTACACCAAAGAAGTAATACTCTAGTCATGAAGTGTATATATGCTATTTCGTGTCAACGTATTCCATCATTGTGGATCAGGTACAACTTGTTACATACTATTTCTACATCTAATTTAGCATTTTTAGAAGAGAAAGAGAAGGGCAGTTCAACATGAATGAGATACTTTACACAAGACTCCCCATGGAAATATCAAAAAGGAATCTACAACCTCATCGTTTCCTGAAGGTACAAGTCTGTATTTCTCCATTTAGCATATAGGCAATATCTTTACAAGACAAAACTAGAGAAACTTTTAGGCTACAGAGGACAACCAATAGAACATATTCTTTCGATCCCTGTGGATTTGGGTAACTAGTTATTTCCTATTTCTACATCCAATTTAGCTATTTTACTGGGAAAGTTCTAATGAATGAGAAAATTTAAGTCAATCCACAAGTCTTTTTGTGGTAGAGGTAGAAGAGTGATTCTTATGAAGTTGTAATGCAGAAGTGTGACCATGCAAGTGGAGGGCATACATACCAACTAAAATCAAGTTAAAGAGCATTGTATGTATTGTGCCTGGATTGTTTGTCAAGATACTGATGTTTAATTTAAAATCTCTAAATAGTAATTAAATTCAAAGGTATCAACAGAAGCAATAGTAAAAACAAATTGCAGCTATTATTTATTGAAGACCAACTTAACCATGGGTTGGAGGAATTAAATATCCTTCATCAAGTTACACAGATGCCAAATATAATGTGCCTAAATTTTTTGATTCTCACAGTTTACAACTTGAAATGTTACATGGAATTGAATGCTAGAAATACATTTTCTGGGAACTAGAGTAGAACATGGTACATGTTCACTTAGCTACATAATCTCACGCCTTCACCAACTTCAACATTGGAATGATTGCATTGTGAAACAATGTCTGAAGGCAAATTAATAAATAAAGCTAACATCCTAAAAATAATCAGCCCCCATACAAAGGGGGAGAGATCATTTGGTAGTCACAACTAATGATTCTTCAATTATTGAGACACTTCGTTACAATTCTGTTCCTCGTGAAATGGGAAATTTTGTGGCAATGAGAACAATGGCGTTTCTCCAGACAATCCCTTCATCGACATGGCCAAAGAATAGCCTAATGCTCGGGCAACTGGAACAGCAACTGCATTACCTACTTGCATGTACCTGAGTAACATATAATAATGAAAAGATGCCACAACAAGCAATTAAATGATGTTTCAAGTACTAAATAAACTAAAGTAAAACGGCACGTGTCTCTTTCCATTCATAAAAAGCTTCTGAAAAGTAATTAGCAGATTTCCAAAGCTTCTTTTAGGTTGGTTTAGTATATACTAGTATTCGTAATAGCCATCGAAAACAAAAAAGGCAAATGACTGTTCATAAATATGATCCTGAATAATGAGCTAAAATTGTGGCTCAGGCATGTTTCCAAGTTCACTTAAGTTTTAGCTAAAGCTGCATAATAATTTAAGTGAGAACAATAAAACATGTCCCCTCCCCTCAGTCACCAGCCTGTAGGTGACAGCCTGATAGGCTACAGTTAAGCAGGGATTTAATAAAAGAATTACTGAAGACTCAAATCTTCAACCATCAATTAGATTTAGTCAAAACAATACCTTTCTTTTATTGGACCTATCAACTTGTAGTAATCAGGAAAACCTTGGAGCCTTGCATTTTCACGAATTGTGAGCACTCTATCTTGTAGTGGATGTATAATGGTCTGGAAGGAATGTGAGAATAAAGGATAAACGCATCAGAACGAGAAGATGAATAATTTTATGAATTGAGATGAGATGGTAAAGGTTAAAGCTACCTGATTATGGGGTTCAGCTCTCGTCACAACAGTAGGGACAGTTTCATCCCACCATAAACGACCAAATGGTCTGCATAATGTCACAAGTGAAAACAGTATTTAGCACTATGAAGAGGGAGGTGAAAATAAATAGAGATACCAAATCAGAAAGGGGCGGAAAAGAGATTTATCATTACTTTGAGGAACTACCACCAACGAAGCTCATAGCATAGTCAGGGACCTGATAATTTGAAGCATCATGAGATCCAGAAAACGAACATAATAACTGTCACTCAAATAAAATCATACCAAAGGCTTCCCCGAAGGTAGCTTTACTCTCTCCACATCTGGATCCCATTCAACTTTATTATCTGGTCGAACACGAACTCCAGGCAAGTCCCTGAAGTTTGCACCCTACATTCACATAAGGCCAAGAACTCAGCACCACAAAAGGAGCTCATCACCTAAGTACCACAAATGGCATGGCCAAAACAATTTGTATACCTTCCGCTTGGGAATTTGACATACACGCTGATAGTCATCATCATTCAACTGAAGAGGACGATGATCATATAGAACACTTCCCAGCACCCCTACAAAATGATCAGACTGCATCAGCAAAACTCATTATTGCAGAACCCATTTCAAGCTCAACCCTAGTTATAACATGGAACCTCTCAAGATAAGAATTAAGGGGCCATTTGGTGTGAGGTATAAGCTCTAATAATCCTAGGATAAAATGTAAGGGTTATTTTATCTCATGTTTGGTTGGAGGTATAAGGTAATCCGTGGACTATTTATCCCACCATTTTTGCCTTAGTAATATCATAAATTGTCCCATATATATGGTGGGATAACTTTTCCTAAGCTAACTTATCTCGGGATAACATGTTGCCAACCAAACGACTCCTAAGTATTGTTATTGCTGACACTTCTCAGGGGAAACACATGCAAAAACATGGAACTACAAGCAAAATATGAGGACTAACCATCCCTTCCCAATCTTATAAAATGCTGGAAATCAGATTTGGGCTCATCAGCGTAAGGCATTTCATCTCTTGGCTCATTGTTCTCCACCTAAAGAGAATCATATGCATAAAAGAGTAATTAATTTATGATTTAAGTAGTAGGAAGTGGCTTCAAAACAACTTTTATATCACATACATACCGAAGGGAGATCAGAAAGTGCATCACCAAGAAAGAGTTCTTTCTTTAACTCAAAATCCCGGCCTTCATCATACGCAACTGTGTTTGACTGCATTAGCACATGGATGCACATTTAGTCAGACACAGAATGCTACAGCATTCATGATATTTTGAAAAATCAAAAGCCTACCTCAAATTCTGTGGGAATAACACCCCTCACAATAACTTTATGTGTGGGCAATGGATATTGTGGCAATTTCTGCAACATGACAAGATTTAGGCAGAGTGAGGATGGTAGATAGGTGCACTCAATTAAATATTGAATAACTTTACAATAAAATTCAGTATTACCTCTGACGAAAGAGCACCAAACATGAAGACACGCATACGAAATTGTGGGAGACCATATGCACCAGCTGCCATCATACCCATCCGTGCTTGGTAGTTCATCCCTACAAGCCTGCTCAATGCATATCGTCCAAGGAAACCATTGGAGAACTTGACAAGGTCCACCACATTCTCCATTAATACAAACCTTGGTTTCAAGAAATCCACAATGTCCATGTAGACATCAAGTTGTTTATTTTTTGGATCCTGCATTGGATTTTCTTTATTCCTGAAACGATTGAATCCACTGATTCCTTGGCAAGGTGGTCCACCACATACAACATCAACATCCCCCTAGAAACAACCAACATCACAAATCATTAGCAAATTGATAACCTAGATGTAGCCCAGTTTTTTTAACCCAAAACCAGTATGATTGAAATAGAGGGATAAAACTTACTGGCAATGGCAAAAGATTTTCTTTGAAGCCTTTTACCACAAACTCTTTTATTTTCTTCGGGCAGTCACTATACACATATGCCAACTAGTTGGAAAGATTTAAAAAAAATAAACATAAAAATTATCAGAATAAATTATTTCAAATGTATACCTCAAGCCATCTATTGGCTCCCAGGTATCTTCCTCTGGGCCATAACCTTTCCAGCGAACCTAAGAACAAGGTAATCAAAGTGATTTCAGAAAATGACCAAGGGTCAGAAACATACACACACAAAAAAAAGGAGGGGAATCTACTTATGTTCTACCACAGAAACTACAGCTGACCACATGACACAAAGAATTAAAGAATTCAAAGCCAAATGGTTTAGTACCTTGAAGTAAAGTCCAGGTTTGTTAATTTCATTTGGATCTCCATAACAAACTTCTAAAAGTTCCTCGACCTCAAAAATTTCACCATCTTTATCATCACCAGAATCTTCACTTTCATCATCATTTTCTTCATCTTCTTCAACTTCATCTGTCACTTTCAAATGAGGGTGTGGGGGAACACTGCCTTTTATCAAGGAACAAGAGACACAAAGCTGCACCCACTCCTTCAGAAGTGATAAGAAGTCACTGGCATACTCATTCCTCACCTGAGTAATGCATACATTTATGTAATCAGCAAAACCCCAAAAACAGTAGCCTTCTATACCTACATTTAATATAAATATACCTGAGTCTCTGGGTGGTTCAATTTCAAACTGTCACATGCATGTTTGTTAAGGTCAACAGCCCATTTCTGCATCCAAGAACTTATATGAACAGGACTAAAGGTCTAGTGGGAAAAAAGAAAGCAAGCCACATGCTGCTGGTTCAAATTGGCAAAACATAGAAGAAATTGAAGGATAGAACATACAGTAACAAGTTTGACACCATTGCTATTGGCACCCAAGCATAACCCTGTGGACATTGCTCCACATCCAGAATATAGATCCAAGAGCTTCTTTTCCGGATTGTGTTCTTTCACCTCACCAGCATCAACATCACTTGATATAGTAGAAGATGAACTAACTGGACTTGTAGTATCTACAAAAAAATAACCTCTCAATTAAGCATGTTTAGGAGTGAATACTAATGCAAAGGGAAAAAGCTATAGCCAGTTGTTGAAAAGAATCAACAAAGAAATACCAGGTGGCAAGCTAATGAAAGAAGAATACGGAAGCAAGTATTTCATGTCATAGTAGAAATCACAATTTGATTTTACAGTTTCCTTGAACTGTAAAGTCACCTGCAACAACATTCTGCATTTATTAGTTCCACCACTCCATAACAATTCAAAACACCTACCAATAAGGTACAAAGACATACGTTTGAGGGAACAGGAACAATCTTTAGTTTGGTCACAAGGCAATCAATGGGGTTATCATCCTTGATTTCAGAAAGGAATACACGCTTATTGTCAATGAACTGATCATGGCTTTTAATAACCTAGCAAGGAAAAAGACATGTCAGCCACTATAGCATCACAACGGACAAGAAAACGTTTCATACGATAGAGTTGGCATTTCTTACAGTATCCTTAGCTCTGTAAAACCACTGAGCTCTAAAATACTGTGTGCCATCAACTGCTTCAAAGAATTCGACAATCTTGCAAATGTAATCATCCTCGCCATCAGCAGCCTAGTTACATGATAGATGATAAAGTTAATGCATGGATCCATTATATGGTCATATGTAAGGTAATAAACTTAAACTTGCAACAATTGGGAAGTAATAAATGGAGAAACTTTCAACCAATTGTAAGATATGAATCTTGGGCCAAACTCAACCCCAAAATTAGCTAATGAGAATATACAAGTCAAATCCGTATAAGGAGGCCATCAATATGCTCCCTGGTCAGACTCTAATACCTTCAGCACTACCCGCCCAACTAAACATACCTAGACCACCAATTGAAGCATGGACAATGCCAGCATAGGGGCTGAAACAAGGACAAATCTAGCTCAGATATCATTTAAGGAATAAACAAAAAGACCAGCTATTAATTTAATTGCTTAAACAAACAGGTTCCATGATAAGTTGAGAGCCCAATTATAAATATAACAAGTAGCATCAAGTATGATATCTAATAATTCTCTTTTCTTATGAATAACTATGGCGTCCAAGCCAACTTGCGCGTAACCCAGCCAATTTCAAAAGAAAGATAAAATTAAATAACATAACCTAGTTTGAATTATTTATTATGAATACAAGTTTCTTAGAAATTATCACTATGTCTCTTAATTGTCATCCTAAAAATAACTCAAGGTAGGGATGATTTTTAATTACTTCAACCTCTATGATCCTTGACTATACATAGTTAATGCGGATCATCTAACTTTGTCAAATTTACACTTTCTTTATCATTGAGGATTAAGAATTATCATGCGTTTATTTTATGTTTTTTTACTATGTCCACAATACACTTGAAAAATCTATTATTCTCTTCACTTGAATTACTTTCCATATCACATTTTAACACCATAGCATAAAAGAACATTCTAATAGTTTTTCACATTTTTTAAATTTAAGACCACAAGATTCAAAAAAAGTTCAACATTCTTTAACTTTGTGGTTAAAATCTTTTCTAGTAAAAATTTACATCTTTAATGTTAGCTAAGTAGAAGCATATCAAGGCAAGTGCAAAGATATGCATTGTGATAACAAGTCCTTAAAAGCAAATGTACATTTCCAACCAATACTAAACCCAAATCCACTATAACACTCTATTTACATCCATGCCAACTCTAGCATGGACTGAAAATCCAAACAAAAATGGACATTGATAGCTACATGGATAAGGATGATATTAGAGAAGTCCTTAGAAGGCAAACATCAAGATCTCCAGATAAAGAGCCATAAGACACGTTTTTGGACGGCAAAAGGCAACAAGGGTCAACCTCACCACAAGGCGAGGTGAGCATAGATGCACTCACCTTTTGAAGCACAATGCCAACTAATATAAAAAAAATATTAAATTACATATATAAATAATCAAAATCCCAATATCAATAAAATATTTGTAAATATTTCAATTCAAAAATAAAATATAGATAGTAAACACAAAAAGTTTAGAACTTGAATGAGAAAAAAACATAGGTAAAAGTAACAAGAAGTAAAAAAGAAGAAATAGGTATTACTAAGTCACAATCTAAACCTTGAAGTGCAACTGTGCAAATTTATAAGAAAATTCTAAAATTACCCTTTAATTTTTAAAACCCTAAATCAAACCCCCTTTCTTTTAAGAAAATACAAAAGACAAAGCCTTTCCTGCCTCTCGCTTTGTCGTTGTAGTGTCACATTTTGAAGACCACATTGCAACAAAGCTAAAAGACAAAAACGCTAGTAGTAAGCCAAAATTGTTGCACTTCAACGGAAACTCAAGAAGATACTTATTATGGAATAGAAGTTCAAGAACAACTCGAAGAATTGCGATGAAGAGTGAACTAAGGAATAATTTAGTGCAGTATAACATATAACAATCCAATTTAAAATATAGAATTATTTTATCCTACTCTTGATTGGAGGTATTAGATAGTCATGGGATATACCTTAGTGGTGGGATAAGTTATCTCATATACATGGTTGAATAATTTATCCCAAAATAACTTATCTTGGAATAATTAATCCCAAGATCACTCCCAATCAAACAACCCCTAAGTGCTACATATATTTCAAGGTCCAAATCCAAGTCCCAGTAGAAGAATGTTGTACATATAGATCTTTCTTGCCATGGAAATAATTCAAAATAAAAATTCTACAAATCTACTTCCAATCATTGTAATTAAGTTGTCTATATATAGTATATGGAATGTCAATGTTATCAAAGAAGCACTTAACATACAGTTAAACCCTAAAGCAAGGCTCGGAACTTGTCAAGTACATCACCTTGCTTAATGTGTGCTTTAGTATCGCCATCAAGGTTCTATGGTATACCTTCCTTGCTAATTGAACTTCCTCTGAATAGACAACACTAAATAATTAATAGTTCATTTTATCATAACTATTTTCAATTTCATTGTTCAAATATTTGTCATTCATGCTTATAAGTTATTAGTCTTGAACTAAACAAATATATTTTATTTTTTTCTTCCTTTGCACCTTTCATTATTAAAATCTTGCGCGCCTAAAGCTCCAGACAGTAAGTAAAGGTACTAGGTCCCAAATATTATCTCCCCCATCACCTAAAAAATGTTCCACTTGGCTCAAATTAGGCCCACATACAATTTAGCATTAAGTTAATACATCGTAAATGTCTTAGCTAAATTTATGGTAGAGGTTAATACATTGTAAATGTCTGCTATTTAAGACAACATAAGAAGTGCCCACATTTCTATCAAACCTATTATAAATGGGTAAATCAACACAATGAAGGATCCATATAGCCTATGCATATGGTTATTTTGCTTTTTTACCTTTACATGTGCATCATCCTCGAGATAATAAACCTGGCCATCAACCTCTGCTCGACTAAAATGGCACTTAGCTTGAATTAGCTGGTCTGAATCATCTTGACTGTGACATGCAAGTACCAATAACACATAAATCACTCAAAATCAAAATACTATTTGAGCAAAAAAATGGTGCTGTGATGGATAGCAGTTCAAAACTTACCCATTTGTGTTCTTGGTACCATTTGCTTTCCCCTTATTCTGTTTTTAAAACAACAGTCATGTAGGCAAAATATAAAAGAAACATGTCAAATAAAAACAGTCAGATAGAGTATCAACAACAGTCAGTTAGAATTATGAGTGTGTTTTGAAAATAATTTGATTCATGAATAACATCAGAATATCTAATAAAGGCAGACAAAAACTGAAGAAGATGGTATTTATTCAGAAGCTTCAAAGCACCAAGTGTAGCAGCACAATGTCACATATATCTTATAAATATAATAAAGATCATGAGTTCCAACGTTTTAGCAACTAAATTGCAAATATTTCAAAGTAAAAAAGGAAATAAGACCTCATAGCAAGAACCATTCTTACATAGCGATGAGGCCACTTCAATCGAGCTTCCGCATCTGGAACAGGGTCACCGGCGAGTGTACATTCTTCATCTTTCACTTTCTCAGCTCTCTTAGGCTTCCTTTTTGAAGGTGAAATGGACAAACTCTTCTTCAGACTCCTCTGCACCGTTTCGTCAACATCTTCCTCATCCACAAAATCACACTCAGCTGCAGAATCCACCACAGGTTCCGCCTTTACTGCAGCTCGCCTCCCTGATCTCTCGCCTGGCGTCACCAAATTAGGCTCAGATACAAAATCAGTGTCAGCTGGTGAAGCTACACCAGATTCTGCCTTTTCCACAACTCGCTTCTTCAACTTCTTGTCATTGCTCTCCGATTGAGAAGCTACCACTGGACTTTCAGCTGCTGTTCCTCTCGTGGATTTCTTCTTCACCGACAAAACTGGTGGTGGCGATTCAAAATCGCTATCAGAAGGTTGAGCTACAGCCGGATCTGGCTTTTCTACTGCAAGTCTCTTCGATTTCCTGCTGCCCGAAGAAGACTCCGGCTTTGTCGCCGGAGAAGCTTTCCGTTTACTCGGCATCGGAAAATCCGAAGAGATGCAGTAGTAGGTCGCAGCGGGCGTACAATGTGTACAGTAGCGGTAGGATGAGGGAATATAGGAGAACGCAACAAAATTGTAGAGCTTTGTTTGGCTTTTATAATCTTATTTTTTGGGCCTTAGCGAAAATTTTTGAAAATAATGGAAAGAGGGAGAAAAAGGCGGGACTACCGGAATTATCGTGCAATTTCAAAAGTGAATTGGAAATATATCCTGAGTTCCGGTAAAAAAATTTAAAAAGTATTTTGAATTTTTGAAATAAATGTTTGTTTATTTCATTCTTGTGAATTTTAATAAAAATATTTTGCGGCAAAATTTATAATCAAATGTGTCTTAAAAGTGAATTAGATAAATCCAACTAGAATAGTGGGGTACTTATTGTGAAATATTGAATGATATTACATGTGAAATGTTTATATTCAAAGATTAACTTAATAAATCTAGACATATATTAATTCTCAAACTTGCACTCATGCAACTACATTAATTTGTCATAATTTTTAATTGTCTGGTTACGCGTACGAAAGTGCATTTAATTTACTTAATTATTGATATGAGAAAAATCAATTTGTCGTAAAATGTTTCTAATGTGTTTATTATAATTATAGGTATAAATATTATGACCAATTATGTTGCGCTATTTATTTCATTTTTAAAATTAGATTGATTTATACAAATTCATCGATTTTTGTCTCTTTTTTAAAAAACTTTTAAATGTGAACTATTGTGTTGGGATATTTATTTCTAAAATTAGATTGTTTTATACAAATCGATCTCTTTTTGTCTTTATTTTCAAAAGTTGGCAAATATGGGCTTTAAAATATTACTCTTTCAAACAACAAAATATTAAATTATCGTCTAAAGTATTAATGTCTTATAGAATTTTAGATCATCGTCTAACATTTTCTTGTTTAGCTTTTAGTCTTCTCAATCTTAGAGTGTAGTCACTATTTAATATTAGTCAATCAAGTGTAATGATTTCTAAGTCTGATGTTCAATTTTCTCAAAATAATAAATATTTAGACGTGTGATCTAGCAAACTAACAAAAATAAAAGGAAAAAGTATACAAAATAGATCTAATTTTAAATTATTTACCATTAATGGATTCAATCCAAGCTCTTTACCCTCAGTGGACTCGTAATCTGAATTATGTAACTTTTACCTAATTTTCTCCTTTTTTATTTCACCTTGACGTTGTGTTGACGTCAGTATGACATCGACATGAATACTAGTGAAATAATCTTCTGTGATATTTCGACGATTTATATATATCATAGTGATATCATATAAAATACGTTCAATCCCATGTGATACTCTAGTGGTATATTAATACCCAATAGGTATCACATGGGAAATTATTTTTTTAAGAAATAAATAAATAAATTATTAAACTCTAAAGTAAATAGAAAATATATTCATTGTGATACTCAATTGGTATAGTTATACCATATCGGTATTATATAGGACTAAAAAATTATTAAAGTTATAAAATTATAAAATTAGGAGAAAACATTTTCGTGATATTCCATCAGTATATTGATATCATATAATTTTAAACTTTGTTTTAATAAATAAAATAATTACTAGAAAATTATTAAAGATACACACTTATTTATTAAAATTAATGAATGATTTGCTAAAATGACAAATATTAGATATGTTATTACGGGTTGTAACATTAGATAATAAATTGCGAGTTCTAGCAATTATAGGTTTTAACATTTTAATTACAAGTTATAATAGATATATACATTATATCCATTTCATACCAATCACATACTCAAATCTGTTAGGATATATGTCTGAGTATGTAATTGGTATGGATTTGATATGATATATATATTTGTTATAACTTGTAATTAAATTGTTAAAATTCGTAATTGATATTATGTAATGTTACAACCAATAATAACATATATAATATTTATCATTTTAGCAAATCTTATAATTTTAAATTAGTAGAAAATATATTATTTGTGATACTCTATAGGTATATTGATATCATATAGGACTAAGTTTAATCTTCTGTGATACTATATCAATATATGTATACCATATTGATACATCATATAAGATGGGTGCTGACATAATATTAGCGTGCAAATTTTAATAGTGGGAGACATAACATGTAAAAGGATAGTGGCCATTTACTAAATAGTTGTTTTCAGGCCCATGGAATTGTCTAAGCTGACAATCCTCTTCTAGTGGGCTGGCGGGTCCGGTTAGATAAATAAAATAACAATCGGACCCTCAATTTCCAGCTCCAGTGTGTCTTCTCCAATGGCTGCCAGCTCTCTATCAATTTGTATGTTCTGTTCATCTCTAATTATTAAGATAGATTACCTTTTGTTTATGTATCCTTCAACTTTTTTATTGTTAAACTCAATTGGAATTGAATGCTCTATCTGCGCACATATATAGTTTAGTTATTCATTGGATAGATACAATGTGCAAATAGGATTAAAAAATGTGTTCTTTTGTGTAGATATATGTAGTATAAATTGTTAAATCTGTTTGATTGCTAAGTGCATTTGCAAGTTTATGTTTTTACATGTTTACGACAAAAGTGCTGGGAGCCAGGAGCTCAATTTTTGTTTTTATTCAGCATCCCGCATATCAACCTACTGGACTGCTCTAGCTTATGAATTTTTGCAAATCAATTAGCTTGTGAAAGGGAGAGAACGAAAAAACTATGCCATTGTAGCAAACGATATTCCAATTCTCAATAAACAAGATCCATTGATTGTATTTTGATAAACTGAAATAAGGAATTACAACAACAAAGCACTATTGATAGAAAGGGAAGAACGATATAGGGGATGAGAAGCCATAGACTTTGCCTAAGAACAATGCACACTATGCATTATCCCAAAGTCTGTAGATGACAATCCTTTTATCCCTTTGTCATGTGCTTCCATACTCAACATGGATCCCAAGTAAATCTCTTGTATGGCTGACTAATTTCTTGGCATCACCGCGTCTTAGTCTCTGGTCCAAATAACTGGCCCATAAGGATTGTGTGAGTTATCCATATTCACAACAGTCATTTATAGAAAAGCATTACAAAAATTAAACTGGGATGGGGTATTTCTTAGACGTACAGAGGAGACCCTCAAGAAGCCCGGAACTCATCCTCTAATGAAGATATCGGTGATGTTTGATGTGATAAATTCGGCAATGGAATTTGTTTGGTGTGCAAAAGAGTCTCACATTGG
Source organism: Solanum ossicruentum (assembly GCA_025774065.1). NCBI lineage: Eukaryota > Viridiplantae > Streptophyta > Magnoliopsida > Solanales > Solanaceae > Solanum > Solanum ossicruentum. The sequence continues at coordinate 22,899,820 of JAOTQR010000011.1, read as the reverse complement.
TAGCTGAAAAAAATTTGGAAAGCTATATATAAGATATCTCTCCATGTTAAGAGTATCATTGGGTTGATTTAGCCTAACAAAATTCAAGTTAGGTATGACGTTGATCTTCTTCCGCAAATGCATCTCCTTCTACTGCTAGAACAGCTGCTTTCCCTTTAGCTACGTATACTACTCTTCATCATCTTTCCCTGCCTTCATATTGATCTGGTTGTTTTGCTTTCTTTTGTTTCTCCTCACATAGTTTAGCTAGAGTCCGCTGTGTCCTCAACAGTAACAAATTTAGGTACATAGATATAAATATTTGTAACCTTTGTGCATAGAAAGATATATACATAGAAATATCTTAATATTCTGAAATGATTCAATGATTACATGAAAATGCTTATCATGCTTATTGACTTTATTATGAAATATCACAGTTATCGTATATCATGTATTATCTATCCGTAAAGTAGCTTTCCAACCTTATCGGAAGGAGTCAATGATACTTACGGGGTATAATTATTTATATTAAGCTCAGCCCCCCTTTTTGTGGGCGTTTCCATATGATTATCAGTTTCTTCTATTCCCTGCAGTTTAAGTCACTTTGCATGATAGGAATTCCTTGTTAATGACTTCTAAGTTAACTTATTTGAAAATTCACTTGATTTCATGACATATGAGTTCTGTTGTGTTTGGAGGACTTCTAGTTCTAGATACTTGTGACTTTGTGACGTTTGGATTTGGAACATTTTCCAATGGAATTATTTTTCTTCCAAAACAACCCTCATGTATGTTTGAAACACCAACTTGTTATTGGGAGACAATCCAAAAACATTGTTGGAGTACCCATAGCAAAAAATCTTGTCTTTTACAAAACAACTACTCTATCTAAAGACAATCCATGTGCGATTGTTTTCCTAGCATCATTTTTAATTGGAAACAGACCGTACAATCTATACGGACACCAAAACTTTAAAGAGTTCCTGATCCGAATGTCTTTGTCGCAGATGCATTTATTGGTGATGATATCACACAACCTTAAGTGGCACTAAGAAAACTACTTTCAGCATCATGATAATCCTGATATTAATTTGTTCTCTTCAGGACCCAAAATTGGGTATAATCAAGCCTTCCTAAATGACAGCACCAGCACGACCGCAACCAGAAGTGCCATCAATCGACCTCGAGGAGTACTCTGCATCAAAGACTCTGATTCCTTTTGACCAACCAGTCCCTCTACTTCGAGGGCCCATCAAGGTTGGCTCGTTAGAAGACACATCTGGGCGATTCATCCTCGCATTTAGAGACCCTATCTCCTGGGCCTCTGCATACAAAGCTTGCGAGTCTCAAGTCACTCAACAATGTGAATCTGGAGCTAGGATTGGTTGTTCTATCACAGCCTCAAACAAATGTAAAACCCCTTGGTGGAAATCATTCACTGGCAGTGCTTCCGGTCAGGACTTTGCAGAGAGGGCGAGATGCGAAGAATGTGAAATGAAGGCTTGTCTTGAAGCAGCACAAGGGAAGTGCCATGAATTTGCAAAGCAGAAGTGCTTCCCAGCATTTCGTGATGCAAAGATTGCTGTAAAAGGTTTGAGTCCCAAGGTGAACAAAAAAGAGGTGTCCAGGCTACTTTATTGGGTGAACTTGGGGGAGAAGTGTCGGATAGCTGATCTTTGGAAAATAGAAAGGCCTTGGCTTGATTTTAAGGCACAACTAGAAGTTTCTTATTGCAAAGGGAGTGATATATTAGGTTCAGATGACACGCAAATTAATGAGTATTTGACAAATACTGAGTAGTTTGATTAGTAGCTGGAGTTCTATGTGACGGCACATGTTCTTGTCTATACTTCAAGAAATCTCTTTTGCTTCTTGTATTTCTAATTTGTGGCAGCATAAGTGCACTGTGCCCATAAATGTGTGACTTTGATCAAGAAACACCCATGCTTTGTTAACACACAGATTTAGTGATCATGTGGCCTTGCGATGTCCATTTCTCAACGACCAACTAAATGCATGAACTGTGTCCACCATGCAGTGAAATGACAATACAGCCGACTAGTTTAAATCAAGGAAAGGGATAGTTTAAGACCAAGAATGAGCTAAAAACTAACAACCCACAAGCCATAACAATTACCTATAAGGTTGTCACTGAAAAAATGGGAAGTGCTAAATTCAAGCAGAGTATTTGACCCTTAACTTATCTTGAGCAGTTTTTTCCTAACAAGGCTCTTTCGACTACTGGGCATCAGTACAGTTTAATATGGCATTGGTTACTGGAATACAACAGCAAAATTGTGTTTTAGACGTAATATACTCAACACCTAAAGTCCATCATTTTGTCCCCTCTGGAGATTTGAAAGATGGTTATTTTGGTTATAGAATTCAAGGGCTTGCCGACAATTAAATCTTGATGTTGGAAACCTAATCCGTTTAGGATTTGATATTTAATTTGTTAATAATTAATACTAGTTCTGTAATTAGAATTATTATTACTATTTTGTTTCAAAGTAGGTTTTCTTTCTCCTATTCATAATAGGATCTGTATTCTACTCATCGTTTTTGTCAAAGTTGGTTTAAGTTTTCCTTCTCCTATTATAAACAGGACCTTTTTTGTAATCCTCGTTTGTGTCGAAGTAGGTTTTCTTTCTAGCACTATAAATAGACCCTGTTTACATTAGTTTGAAGCACAGTTAGTTTGAAGTTTGATAATAGGTTTGAATGATTGTACTGGAAATGGAGGCAAGATTGCAGTTTGTTAAATCCCGCGGTTATTGAAGAGTGCAACAAGAAAATTGAGCATCTGGAAGTATTAATTGCCAGCAGCATTGCCTGGAAGACACTCCTTGTTAAATCCCGCATTCAGCCAGTTAATGAAGAGTGTGACAAGAAAATCCAGTACTGGAAGTAATAATTGCTTGCAGCAATGCCTGGAAGACACTCCTCACGAGACACCGACAACTTTTTCAGCAGTGGGAACAGATTCTTATGAATCGTGCTGTTTTCACATCTCAAGACATGCTAACTGAGACGGTTAAGATTGATGATGGCGGGGATGCAGGCAACGATGATGGCGGGGATCCAGGCAACGAGAATGAACGGACAAGACGTCTAGTTGTGAGGATCATGACTAGTTTGAATGAAATCTTGTTAGAGTTGCCTCAAATTTCTCACCTCTCTCTTCTTTTGCCTTTTGTCAACAAAGTATCAGTTGGTTTTGGCAGTACCATGAATTATGCAAGTTGACTAGTCATGGGATCAAGTGCAGGTAACAAGTAACCAAGTATAACTTTTTTATTGAGCAGTTTTTTCCTTTTACAAATATACAGATATGTATATTTTTCTAAGGGATATAGAGAGTGAATAGAGAATTTTTGTCTAGGGATTTTCTTTATTTTCTTGTTCTCGTTATTACTTTAGAAGTCTTGAGGACTTGTTGTACTCAATCTTTTACATAGTGAAATTTGTTTATCGTTGCCTATGATTTTTCCCTATTTGAATTTTCCACGTTAAAATCAATGTGTGTGATTCTAGATTTATCTCTTTCTTATTTACACCTACTTCTTATCTTCATACTAATTCCTAACAAATCCTTAGGATTATTTGCACATTTTATGTATTTATATTAAGACTTTTTTCCTATTAACAACTTATTGCATTTCGATTTAATAATTTACATTCTTCGATTTGACATTTTAATCATCTCACATCCAATGCATTTAAACTAGTACTGTACAATACTTCAGCCATCTAATTTCTGCGTATGATGTAGTACAGTACATACAAACTGGAAACAGATGAGCTTAAACTTATTTATAAGTTGTCTTAACAGGAAATTCTAATTAATTGTCTTGGATACAACAGCTCTGCTGTAACTGCTTCCTTAACCACAAGGAGTGAGTTTCTTGTTGCCAGCACCACGGGGGTTATCATCCTTCCAGTCGTCCCATGCTCTTGCCTTGTCTTGAGCAGCGTCATCATCTTCTTCGTCCTCTTCACCTGGCCTTGACTTTGGGGCATCCCTGTGCCATGAAGAATTTGCTTCTTCCATGAGTTTCACATTCCTCTCTTGCCATTCGTTCATCATCTTCATCTCTGTTAGCCCAGCCTCCTCTATGCTCATGGTTGGTAATCTAGTATTTAAAATGAAGATGTTATGATTGAGTTCCTCGGAGCTTATTAATTGCCTTTTCATTTTAAGATCATTGGGCATTTTAGTTTTTGGTTAAGACAGTACCTATAATGAGGCTGGAAAACCTGTGCAGCTATTTTTTCTCGTTCAGTTGTTGGGTTCCTACCAACAAGACTTGCTGGTCCAAAGATCAAGGGTTGGTGTTTATGTTCATGTGCCTGTGAAACATTGGCCCTTCCCTCTATGACATCTTGAGCAAAAGTAGCACAGGTGATAGGTGCTGCAGGTTTTGTGTAGTGGGCTCGAGCAGCAGCATCACGGTGCCAGGTTTCTACTTTTTTGGTGCGCTCATCAAGGACTAGCTGCGAAAATTCTTTCTCCCCATACTGCACAAGTAGAGTATGCCATGATGCAAAATTGTAAGATGGGGAGAAAAACATTAAAACACCCCTGAATTCGGCGTAAGTTATTGATGGTCTTAAAAACGCCGCTCTACTTGACTAACTTAACTAAATTGCACCCTTGAACTATCACAAGTATTAAAAACGCCCCTTAACTTGGCAAGAACTTAGGGGTGTATTTCTCACTTGTTACAAGATCAGGGGTGTATTTAAGTTTAGTTAGTCAAGTAGAGGGATGGTTTTAACACTATCAATAGTTCGGGATCGAAACTAATAATCCATGCCAAGTTTAGGGGTACTTTTAATACTTTTCTCTAAGATAAACGATACTAGAGTAAGTTCAAAGTTGTGTTAATGTTGTTTCAAGCTGAAAATGCAAGTTAGAACACATATACCTGAAGCTGCTGTTCCTTAACAGCAGATAGCATTTCTTCCTCTTTGTTCAGCATTTCAAGCAGATCAAAAGCCTGTAATGATAAAGATAAGGCAATGGACATAAAAAAGAAAAAGAAGTACTGCCAGAAACTCAAGAGTCTGGGCTAACCTTACTGAGGGCCAAGGAGATGGTTGTAAGCCACGCCTGCAAATGATAGTAGTTCCCAATAATCAGATACTTCATGTAAGTTGTAACCAAATTTGAGTGTAAATAAACAAAATAACCCAGCAGCAAATTACATTAAAAACTGGAAATATGTATTTAGCTAATTAGATTGAACACATTAAACAACATCTAAAGGGGAAAACATGATTCTTAACAGAATTCACATACAAAATGTCGTAGGTTACATTTTGGATTTGTGAACAAATTCTATTCAGAATATTAGAATCAAAAGTTGATCATAGGCTCTTCTTGCAGACAACCCATGAAACAAATGATGAATGCCTATCCAAATACAAACCAATCATCAATGAATGGTGAATCAGCAAACACTGCTACACCGGTACATGACCTTAACTTACTAAAATAAGAAGAGAGCATAACCAAATGACCACTTTTTGATGAGCAACATTCTCAAACTTCTACGAAATCTATGATCTTATGATCAACCATTGAACAGTATTCATAACTTGGCATAAAAGAGCAGCTAATGTGACAGACGTTGCAATATAGAACAAAAGAGAAGATACGAGGAAAGAAGTAACAGTGCTCATGCACATGACATAAACAGGGATGTTTACTAACCTCCCGTTCTTCTTCACCATCGTCATCCAACACATCATCTTCTCCAGACTCAACAGGAGTAGACAATGCAGATGCTTTAGTTGATCGCCCACGACGCTCCTTTCGTTCCTTCAATTCTAGTAGTTTTGACTCAGCAGCTCTTTGGCGTTTGAAGCGAGCAATCTTTTATAACATAATGCATTTAGTAACTCAATTATCCATCCAAGAAAGAGAGTGAAATGAAAGAAACCTAATAGTTACATTCACAGACAGAATTCCAACTGAATGTCAACTCCCACATACCTTCTTAGCTCTACTATCTGCGAAAGTATTAGCTCCGCCTTGTTTAGATGTCTCCATCTCCTCTTCAGGAACAAGCTCCATTGTCTCGCAAAATGAGATGAATTCCTAGAGAGATTGCCAAAATTATAAAGCCAAGATGTAATTCAATGTTAATCCTTACTGTTTGCTCAAAACATAAATGTAATCACATGTTATCAGCTCACAATTTTACCTTTAACTTGAGTTGTGAAGCTTTAACTACTTTTATCCTCTCATCTTCTGCAATTTTTTCTATTAGCTCAGCCAGATAGTATGGAACCTGAAACATTGTAACATTAGCTTCCATTACCAATTTCTCTTCAATTGTAGATATCCATCTGTCATGGTTTTCAAGGTCTAGTAATAATAGCAATAATAATTTCTCATAAATATGGACAGCAAAATCAAAAATTGGGTCACATTTGTAGCTTTCATAACTACAAGTAGAGCATTATCTCCAACAAAATGAATGCTCACAATTCATTCATGTTTCTAATAAATAGATACAATTGCTAAAAAGGAAAGCAGTAGCTCCCTCTTTGCATTAGGATAAAAGAAATTAGGGAAAGGGGATCCCAACTTTTCCATCCACCATTGAGGATACCAAACGACACTAATATGATAAATTATAGATTAAAAGTTTACTTATGCAAACTACTTACCAGGATATATTTCAGATTAGCAGTGCTGATATCATCTTTTGTCTCATTGAGCGAGAACAACCCCAATTTACTGATCATTTCCTCGCACTGTCTCAATAGCTCGCAACCTTTCTTGACAAGGTCCTAACATCCACAACCGACACCAAGCAAATTAGAAGTGGACTCAGAATTTTAAACTATCACGTATGCTGCTAATTCATAGACATTTCAAAGGTGCTAGTCTTCAGAGCACCTTTGAAATTATATATACATACACACACGCTCTCTACAAGCTCAAGAGAGTGAGCAACCAGACCCTCTATACTGATATAAATACAGTATTTTGCAAGATAATTTAAGCCCGACTTTGTGTGTGCGTGCAAACGAAAGTGCAATCACTGCCTCTATGCTGGATCGGCCACAGGTACAAATACGTTAGATAAGACACAAAAATCATTCTTGATAGATTTTCACAGCTTCCTACAGTTTTTTTTTTTGGCACATTTGTTTGAGCTCTGTTTATAAGATCTTTAACGTTCTCAAAAAGACACATACATAGGCTTCTGTACATAAAAATATGTAGTTCGAAAGCCCCACAAAGAGCGTGCCTGCTAGTTTGCTGGATCCGCCTCCTATACATCATAAGGAGAAAAAAATCATTCTTTTAGTTGTATTCCACTCCAAAAAAGCAAAAAGTTACCTGATCAACGCTGGATTCTGATGCAATTGTATGAATATTTCGAGCCTGCTCGAACAAAGCTGGCAAAGACATCTCTTGCATCTGCAGTTCCCCCATTTCTGATTGTGTTAGCTGCCAAATCACAAGGAAAAAACCCTAAAAATTACAGATTGGATTTGGAAAAAGAGGTTCGATGGTGTTCTGGAAATTGTACGCTTCTGGCGGATAATAACACAGGGTTCCATATATATATAAATTTGTTCATCGAGGGCAATTTGTTTTTCTTTTGTAGGAATTAATATATTACTAGAAGGTGAAATATTCCAGAAATGCAAATTATGATGTATAAAAAATAAAAAATAAAAAATAAAAAAATTTCAATCGTAAAAAAATTATTGAAAGATAGTAATAATATATTCAAAATTCTCGTTAATTATATAATCCAATCATGCCCTATTATTTTTAGCCGGTGAAATATCATAAGAATAGTGTGCCATCAATTCTTAAAGACAATTTTTTCTAAATGATGCTAAATCAATTATGTTGTATATACAAAATATTGATTGGTTAAGAATAGAGATGTCAATGAGTGGGTTGAGTTACAATTATGAATATTAAAAGGGCATTTTATACAAATTTTATATTTTTTAGAGCTAATTTCAATTAATATCAGTTTTTTTTCAAAATTATCAAAAATTCCTTCTTTTTTATACTAAAAACGAAAAAAAAAACTAAGTTTGTACCCCTTTAAAGCAAACTATGCACATTCATATACCCCTTTACATTTTGTATCTCATACTATTAAAATTTTATCTTTCTAATGTTAAAATTTATGCACTGACATCAGCATGACGTCAGCACCTGCTTGTATGATATACAAATATGGTATACATATACCAACAGGGTATCACAGATGATTAAGTCCAATCCTATATGGTAGCCGATATGGTATAAAGATACCGATAGAGTATATTACGAATATATTTTTTTACTAATTTAGAGTTTAATAATTTTTTATTTGCTTCTTAAAAAAAATCTTATATACCAATTGGGTATTAATATAACGCCAGAGTATCATAAAGGACTGAACTCATTTATATGACATCACTATAGTGTGTATATATATATATATATACTGCCATGTATATATCGTAGTATTTATACTGACACCAGCACGCGAAATAAAAAGAGGTAAGTGGGTAGAAAGGTAAAGATTTTGGTAATGAGTCTATTAAGGGTAAATAGTTTAAATTGGGTCTGTTAAGGGTAAATAATTTCAACTTAAGTCTATTTTGTGTACTTTTTCCAAAACGAAATCAGTGATACATGTCGAAAAAGTAGAAGCGTTAGGGGATTTTAATTATGATACATGTAGAAGTAGGATTGTAATTTGTATCAATAAGTATTGCAGTTTTGTATCATTTAAGGAATTTTTATAATTTTTTTGAAAAAGTAGGGATTATATGAAATTATGTAAACACAAGTTGTGTATTTCTGTAACTCTATCATCTTAAAATAGGTTGAAATAGAATTGAGTTGGATCATGACTCATCCAAATTAATTTTAGGCTCAAATGAGCTAAAATTTGGGTTGGGTCAATGACCCACCCAATTTAACCCGCTTAGTATCAATAATTTTAGGGAAATTTACATAAATAACCTAGGATTGAAATTTAATATGGTCAAATAACTATATTTTACATAATTAGACGGCATAACCTCAATTATGTGACTTTGAGAGGTAGGGAGAGGCGAGTGAGATCGAAAGAGAGAGGAGAGAGTCGAATTATATATGTATATTTGTTAAATTGTATGTATATATCTGTCAAATAATTGTATATGTGTAACTAATATACACATATATTTGTATATCAGACAAAATAGATTAGGAGAGGGAGGAGAGAGACGACTTGTATATGTATATCTGTCAAAATAATTGTATATATGTAACCGATATACATAATTAATTGTATATGTGGTAAGAAATTGCAGAGAGTTGAATAGAGGAGTGAGATAATAGCAGCAAAAGCGTAACTGTATTTATAAATTATAATTTTTTCAAACTATAATTGTATAATGTAAATACATGTCATATGTTTGCTTAGCTACGTTATTTTTCCATATTTTAACATAATATTATTTACCTTTTATAGTCAAAATTTAAATTTGAACTAAAAAAAGGTACAAATAGATAGATAAAACCTAGAATAATTCATATCTTTTGTATGAGATCATACATTACACCAATTCAAATCAAGAGCTTTAAAACATGTTGAAATTGGAAATTAAATTGGGCTCAATTGAATATCCTTTTGAAATGGGTTAAAACTTGAATGAGTTGATATTGAATCTAATTTAAATTATCTTGAACCCAACCCATAAATTTTTGGATGGATTGAGCGGGTTAACTATTTTTGGAACTTATTTTGACATCCTAGTTAAGAATTAACACATCCAAAAGATGAAAGTAGTAGAAATGAGTTGAGATGAATGCCTAGGCATATCATGAGTCCAAGGAGAAATTGGATGTGAATTAAGACATTCAAGAGTACTTTCGTGGTGAATAAGATGGAAAAAAATGAGTCTGAGTTGATTTTGGACATGCAAAGTGGAAATACAAAGATGACTCAATGAGAAAATGCAAGAAGTTGATCATGTTGGATATAAAAAGAGATAGAGGCAAATCAATAATATATCAAAGAGAGTGATTAGATGAATACGACACTTATAGCTTACTGAAGATATGATGCTAGATGGAAAGATATAAAAAGTCGAAAATTAGGGTTGAAGTCTAGTACGCAATCGAGCGTCATCTAGTTTTTTCCTAATTAATGTTATTATATTCTCCCACTAGCATGATCTTTGATTTAGTAAAATATTATTTCCTTTATTAGGCTACCATATTATTTATTGGTAGTTGCTTTTTAGTACATCTTTTGCATTGTTAATTAATGTGGCTTGAGTTGTTTATTAAAGAAAACTCTTCACAAAATAATAGTAAAACTATATACACACATTATTCTTCTCATAAAATTACAAAAGAGTATCTTATTGTTATTATTGAAATATGTCATCAAACCACCAATTTCATCATATAACAAAATGTTTTTATATTGCCTGAAAATAACATAGCTAAGTCCACCAAAAACTACAATGAAAATGTGCTGATTCATATGGCAATGACCAAACTCAAAATTACAAAAAGTTTGAGGTACCAAAACTAATACTCTGTCCAAATCCATTTTGAGAAAACAAATAAAGAATGAATAGGCGCCTCTCTCTATCTGTACATTTTACACCCAACCCAAACAGTCGCCTACACTTTTGGTGATATTTCTTTCGATGTTTCTTCAACGAACCCTAGCATCAAAATCTCGTCAACTCTTACCATTCACTCCTCCTTTTGATTTTGCTTTACTTGTTTGGATTGCAATCAAAAAGTTGTTACAGAATTCAAATGATGAATTTTGAAGCGAAAATATAGATGATGGTCACTTTGAGTTTTGTTCAACTTGCATTGGTCGTAAAGAACGGTAATTCCAGTTGGTGTTGAAAAACCAGCAGCGGAAAGGGTGAAAAGTGTCATACAGACTCGTGCAAAAGCAGAGGCAGACGAGTCTGAAGAGGAAATGGGGGATCACAGCGGTGGATTGAGTGGTAACCACAAAGGAACTGAGCAAGAAGATGATGGTAAAAATTCGCCTATCCCTAAGAAGGTGGGCTCTTTTCCATTTTATTTGCTTTTTTATATACATGCTTGCATTAACGACCAACTTGTCTGCTAAGGCCAATAAACATAAGGTGAAAACTTGCTTGTTATTTGAACTTGAAAACTCAAGGAGAATGTTTAACCCCTAAACAATTGAGCCAACCTTTAGTCTCGTGTTCATGAGATTCAAAATCTATATATGTACATAAAAAAATTAAAAAAAGGATTAATCTGTATTGAGTGACTGCCTCCGTTATCTCGTTGCCAGCAAATATCTTATATATACACTCTAATAATAAAAATATAACCTTATATTACATTGTAATTTTTTGTCGAGTTGGTTTGAATGAACACCCTCCCACCCCCTATATCCATCCCCGGCTACCTCCTATCAATGTAGTACATGATAACTTTGCTTACAAAGACTTGGATAGATGAGAAGAAGTTACCTAGTTTTTTTCTTATATTTGAACTTTGGTCTCCAAGTTATTAATCCACTTCATTGGCCTCTTTACAACAAGCTTGGGTGCTGATTATTCTTAATGTTGTGGCACGTGATGTATAATATAGCTTTTTAAAATTATCTTATCATGTGAATTCGTACAAAATTAATTAACTATGCCTCATTTCATAATCAGCCAGGGCCAGCTATTAATCATTGGTATTCATTGGTCCATTAACGTTTGACTATTGTAGGATAGTTGTCAACCTATTGTATCCCTCCTACATGTGAATCTTGAATAGGCCGATTAATTATTTTATTTAACATGTGCTTTTACGTGATTGAATGGACAAAGAAAAACTTTTCCAACTAGGAATCATTATCGTCAAATTCCAAACATGGTATTATGTCGTTTTCTCTTGTGCGTTGTTCAGATTATATTAATCACTTTAGATTTGTTACAAGCAGTGTGCTTTTACGTGATTGGACAAAGAAAAACTTTTCCAATTAGGAATCATTATCGTCAAATTCCAATCATGGTATTATGTCATTTTCTCTTGTGCGTTGTTCAGATTATATTAATCACTTTAGATTTGTTACAAGCATGACACTTCCTGCCCAGGTTGAGTGTATATGTATTGGTAATTCATTCTTTACAGTGGTGATTCTAGTTAATTTTGTGATTGTGATAAACTTAAGGCGTCATTTGGTTGGGAGTAAGTTATCCAGGGATTAACTATCCCAAGATAAATTATCTTTTGATAAGTTATCCCGCCATGCGTATGTGATAACTTATCCCATTACTAAGTTATAAATTTTGGGATAAATAATCCCATGATTATCTAATACCTCCAACCAAACGCAGGATAAAATGATCCTACATTTTATCGTGGGATTATTATACCTATACCTCACACCAAACGACTCCTAAGGAATGAAGATAGAAGCATCATATTTTTATGAAGGTCACTCATGAATTGAATTGCTTGCATTTGGATTTGCTGTAATTGCAACTTGCAAGTTAACTATTTTCTGCTTTGATGAGTACAGCAGCAATTAAGCTGTAAAGTGAACTTATCTTTTGTTTCTGGTTGGATTTGACCTTTCAGGTGAAAGTAGGAATGTCGCCAGTTTATCAGGTTGAAAGAAAGTTGGGTAAAGGTGGTTTTGGTCAGGTCTTTTTGGGTCGTCGTCTTTCTGGTGGAAAGGAGCCTTCAAATGGTCAAGGAACTGTTGAGGTATGTCCTTGTTCTTCCCCTTCCCTTTCCCCTCTCACTTACTATGCTAGACAGTTTGTTTTCCACAAGTAATATAAGGGTTTAGCTCTCACTGGTCTATCTTTATGGCTCCAGGTTGCACTGAAATTTGAGCATATGAAAAGCAAAGGCTGTAACTATGGTCCTCCACATGAGTGGCAAGTTTATAAGTATGGATATGGACCCTCCTTTGGAGTGAATGGTTGCTCATGTTAGAATATGATTTTAACTGGATTAAATTTGTTTTGTTGACCAGTACTCTTGGAGGCAGCTACGGAGTGCCTAGTGTGCATTATAAAGGGAGGGTAGGAGACTATTACATAATGGTATGTGTAGTAAAGTTATGCTTTTTTCCATTAAATGTGTAGTAGAATTATGCTTCTGTCATGAAATACTAATTGAAATGATCATTTAGATTGGCAAACTATAAATTTAAAAGGTTAAGTTGGCCTTTGAGTCAAAGAGTCAAATTAACTATTGACTGGTGGAAGTCAATGTCGTACTCCAAAATGGATAATATGTCCAGTACTCAATGGCTACCAACTTGCACTGAGTAAGCTATTGTAGCATTATACATAACCCATCTTGTATTCACATAATCCACTTCATTAAATTAATTACAACATTAATTATGAGAGAAATAATGTGAACTCCATTAATGATCAAAGCGGATCAATGAGTAAACTAGACATAAGTTGAAATGTCATTCACTATACTGTCTGCGTATCCATCACTCAGAAGTAATAAAAATCCTATATGGAGCCTCTATGAAACGAAATAATTAAGTTACGAGGTTAGCCAGTGTCACGCCCAAAGTCCCGTTAAGGCGGACCGACATCCGTTGCCTATAAGGCTCGGGAGAACCAACCTGTATCCCTGCGCTTTCTATACATATTATAAGGGATTTCTACATTCGACATGCCTTTAAGAAAGTAAACAGTAATAACAAGCCAAAAGGAAATGCATATGGCTAGGCCGTTGGGGCCACGTTGTCTAAAGTACGAGACATGACCACACTTTAATTTACATAGTCTACAAAGTCTTTAGATATGAAAAAGTATCTGATAAGGGTCGGGACAGGCCCCCCATTGACTAACTATACAATACAAAAATATAAGCTCTAGACACACAAAGCTCCGTAGCAACCTGGAGCTTGGTAACAGTAGCTGGATATCCTGTACTCTTACTGGGGAGATCTACTAGCACCTGTACCTGCAGCATGAAATGCAGGTCCCCTGTAAGGGACGTCAGTACGAGATAGTGTACTAAATATGTAACGCAGGAAATACTGTATATGAAGTAACAACTCAAATGAAACTATGCACTGGTGTAGGATAAGTGACCACCGTTAGTCATACTATGGGATCATGTACTTTATGTTCTTTTTATTACTTTACCTTTGCTGGATAATCTGCGCACAACATGTAATACAAATGACCAGCTGATCAGTGGTAAATCCATATTGGGATTGGCCCTGGCTAGGCTTTTCCTTTCACCCCTTGGGCTACCCCCGTGATAGGATCGACTCTGGCCAGGTGATTCTTCCATCCCTTGGGTTACCACCCATCAATAGGTAATATACTTTATCTTTCAATTACTTTTGAGATGATTCTTTTGGTGGTCATAATATTGGAGCTGTAGGACTGTAGATACAACATATGACATGCAAATAATCCAAAAGACAACACCATAATGAAAGGAGTAGGTTACACAAATAATGAAATGCATAGGAGGTAGAACAACACATGAACTTTATTTAGTAGAACGAACTCGTGTATCTTGGTGTCCAAGTATGTATACCGATTTGAAGGCCACTATGTATGGGAGCATATGAACATATTAAAGAGTTGAGACATGAGTAATAGTTGTGTCGGAGTTGGTAAGTGCCTTTATGTTCCAAGGAAGGATCTATGTTTCATGTCAAATAATACGAAATCAAATAGCCTTACATACCTCGTCGTATGACCTTGCTATTCCCTTGAGATAAACTTCCCTTCCTCAAAATATTTATCTAAAATATAGTAGGTGATAAAAATAACATTAGCATCCAATAGATACATCTTGGCAGCTCAATATCATAAAAAAATAACCTATGGGCAGCAGGTGGATAATTATAAACCCGAGCATATTCTTTCAACCTTTACACCCCTAATCATATTTTCTAATAGATATTCTCATATACATATCATGTGCATCCTATTTTAGTGTCATAACAGTCTTACAATAGCCCACAAGGCACAACACATAACAATTCTACGCAACATACAAATAGGTAGCATAACGTTACATCCCCTCGCTACATTTTGACGTCGACAATTCCAAACCTGTTCCAACTTTGACCAAACTGTCCCCACCATATATACACATAAAACCAGTCCTACAAAAGTTCAAAAATAGTCCTCAAAATAGGTGGTGAACGTGAGACCATAGTTCTCAATCAATCAGCCCACAAGTTCCTATTACGAGCACAATTATGATATCACACAAGAACTCACTTTTGCGGACTATAAAAATGGTGCAGCAGCCTTTATACATTATTATAGAACTAATACTCATTAATAACAACAACCTCCCTTCATAATTAATCCAACCAAAAGGAGAAAAGCTTCCAAATAAATACGAAAAATGTATAACAACTTTTGGAACACATGCTGCCCAACAATTCCAGCGAAGGTATAATCAGCTTAGCCTCTTGTTTTACATAAGAAAACTATACTAAACATAGAATTATTCTTACTTACCTTTACCCTCAAGGTGTAGGACTCCTCCAAGAACCCGAAAAATCTCTTGTGGCTGCTTGTAAAATCAAGAAAGAGCTGAGAGAGAACTTGCAAAACAATCTAATTTTTTTGTTCAAGTTAAAATAGCTTATAGGAGCTATTTTAAACCCTTTTTAAAGGGGGACTTAGGGCAAACTACCAAGGAATTTTTAGCCTTACATTATCAAGCTAGTGATGCAGCTCCTGCCCCTTTCACTTGGGCCTTATTGCATTCCAATTGGTTGGGACTTGGCTGCCCACTTTTCCCTTTTCTCCTTACTTAGTTTTGGCTCAATTAACCAAGTGAGTTTTGTTGTACTTGGGTGCTTTCTTCTATTATTTTTGGGATGAACATAGTTTATTTATGATGCTAAAATATGGGCTAAAGTTACACTCTTAACATGGACTTTATTTATAATCGGATTGGACAAAGACGTCGAGCCTCGTCTCTATTTAGCTAGTAAATTTAAGCTAAGAAAGTAGGTGACTCACCTGCTAGCTTCCTAAGTCCTACGAGAACCTCACTTCTATAACTTTATTTAAGGTCATGATCTTCTCAATTTGACTTCAAACTTATTTACACTCTACCCTCTTCAGCGTTAGACATACATATCGCCCTCTAATTTGAGATTCAAGCACTTATAAAAGTTAACGCTAATTTGAAAAGTCATATTATATTTCATTTGCATAGTACTAGTACTGTAAGATTTGAGGTGTTACATCCTCCTCCCCTTAGGAACATTCGTCACAGAATGTTAGCGCGATTGGATAGCTTAACCTAGTTAAACCTTCACTTACACAACCTTTTGAAAATACACTAAGTATTTAATCACACGTACCTATTAGTGTCCCAATTCTTCATGTTGGACTTCCTCTTTAGCTTCAAACAAGTAAGGGTATTTTGATTTCATCACGTCCTCGGCCTCCAATGTTATTTCTTCTGCTTGCCAGTTTCTCAAAATTACTTTTATTGAAGCTATTTCTTTATTTCTTGGCTTCTTAACTTGACGATCTAGAATAGTAATAGGTACCTCTTTATATGTGAGATCTTTTGTAACCTGCATGTCTTTAATAGGAGTGATACGGGATGGGTTACCTATGCATTTTGAAGCATTGAGACATGAAAAACTGGATGAACCATTGAAACCTCTTGGATTAGCTCTTGTTCATATGCAATTTGCCCGAACTTCTTAAGAATTTTATATGGCCCTATGTAATGTGGGATCAATTTTCCTTTCTTACCAAACCTCATAACCCCTTTCACTAGAGAAACTTTTAAAAATACCCAATCCCCTACTAACAAGTCCAGTCCTCTCCTTCTAGCATCCGCATATGATTTGTGATGATATTGGGCTGTTTCTAGCCGCTGTTGTATTACCTTACCTTTACTACATCTGGCCAAAGCAAGATGGTTCCACCCACTTCAAACCATCCAATTGGCGACCAATATTTCCTTCCATACAAATTTTCATAAGGTGCCATCTTGATACTTGGGTGATAGCTATTATTATAGGCAAATTCAATAAGTGGCAAATGGTCCACCCAACTACTTTTAAAGTCCAATGCACAAGCTCGCAACATATCTTTAAGTGTCTGAATGGTGCGTTATGCTTGACTGTCTATCTGAGGGTGTAATGTTGTACTTAAATTCACTTATGTCCCTAAACTCCTTTTGAAGGACTTCCAAAACTTTGCAGTGAATTGAGGTCCTCGATTAGATATAATGGAGAATGGGACTCCATGTAGCCTGACTATCTCTTTGAGGTATAACTTGGCATACTCTTCAGCTGTATAATCACTACTGACTAGAAAGAAGTGTGCTAACATGGTGAGTCTGTCAACTATTACCGATAGAGTCAAACTTCTGAAATGAGCGAGGTAACCCAGTAATAAAATTCATATTGATCATATGCCACTTCCATGTTGGAAGCTCTATACATTGCATATAACCTTCTGGCTTTCGGTGTTCTACTTTCACTTGTTAATTTAGACATTGAGCCACAAATTTTTCAAGGTACTTTTTCATGCCTCCCCACCAAAACATTCCCTTTAGGTCATGATACAACTTAGTTGATCCTGGATGGATGGAATATTTGGAATGATGGGCTTCTTCCATTATCCTTTTCCTTAGTCTATTAATATCAGGAACGCATAGTCTATTTTGGCAATAATGTACTCCATATTGTGTAAGGTCAAAGCCCTCTATCGTACCTTGACTCACCTTTTCTTTAAGTCCTCATAAGACAAAATCCTCGAACTGTCTTTTTTTCACCTCTATTACCAATGAAGACTCCGCAGGATCATGCACAACAACCCCTTCCTTGGAAGTCTCAAGAAGGCAAACTCCTAAACTAGCTAGATTTCGTAGATCCTTAGCCACTCCTTGACTTACCATGGCTTGAACACCAATATTCATGATTGCCTTACGACTCAGAGCATCGGCTACCACATTTGCCTTCCCTAGGTGGAAAAGTATATCAATTTCATAATCCTTTATTATCTCTAGCCATCTCCGCTGTCTTAAGTTTAGGTCTTTCTATTTAAAGATGTATTGTAGGCTTTTATGATCAGTATATATGTCAACGTGAACCCCATACAAATAGCGGCGCCATATTTTCAAAGCAAACACAATCGATGCTAGCTCAAGATCATATGTTGGATAGTTTTTCTTATGTGATCGTAGTTGTCTAGATGCATAAGCAATTACCCTTCAATGTTGTGTCAGTACACACCCTAATCGAACTCCTGAAGAATCGCAATACACTGCATACCCCTCGGTGCCTTCTGGAAGTACTAGCACAAGTGCAGAAGTTAGCTTACTTCTCTTCTCCTGGAAGCTCCTTTCACATGCATCATTCCATTGGAAATTGGTTGCTTTATGTGTGAACTTTGTTAGAGGTGCAGAAATAAAAGAAAAATATTCAATGAACCTTCTGTAATAACCTGCCAACCCTAGGAAGCTCCAAACTTTCGTGGGTATCGTCAGCCTCAACCAATCTTTCATAGCCTCTATCTTTTGTGAGTTAACCCCTATTCCCTCATTAGACACAATATGACCCAAGAATACTACTTATTTTAGCCAAAATTCGCATTTACAAAACTTGGCATACAACTGTCGATCACGAAGAACCTATAACACTTGTAGTAAGTGATTTGTGTGGTTCTCTTCTGATCTTGAATATACCAACATATCATCTATAAATGCTATCATGAACACATCCAAGAATGGTTTGAATACCCTATTCACCAGATCCATAAAAACTACTGGTGCATTCATTAACCCAAATGACATAACAAGAAATTCAAAGTGACCATAGCATGTTCTGAAAGCAGTCTTAGGTATATCTTTCTCCTTCTCCCTCACTTGGTGATAACCTGATCTCAAACCAATTTTTGAAAAGCATTTGGCACCCTGTAACTGATCAAATAAATCATCAATCTTGAGGAGGGGGGATTTTATTCTTAATTGTCACTCTATTCAAATGTCGATAGTCGATAGACATTCTCAAGGTTCCATCATTTTTATGAACAAATAACACTGGTACACCCCAAGGGGACACACTAGGTCTTATCAAACCCTTCTCTAATAAGTCTTTTAATTGCTCTTTTAATTCATGCAATTCTGCCAGGGCCGTTCTATATGGAGGGATGGAAATAGGTTGGGTGCCTAGAAGTAAGTCAATACCAAAATCTACCTCTCATTCTAGAGGTAAGCCTGGAAGTTCTTCAGGAACACATCAACGAATTCATTCAATACTGGAACTGATTGAAGAGTTGGTGATTCTATCTCCATATCCCTTACTCTAACTAAATGATATATATACCCCTTAGATATCATATTTCTAGCCTTAAAATAAGAGATAAACTCCCCCTTTGGTGCCCCAACATTGTTTTCCCATTCAGGAACTGCCTCATTTGGAAAGTGGAAGTACATTCTCTTAGTTCGGCAATCCACGGTGGCATAGCAAGAAGCTAACCAATCCATACCCATTATAACATCAAATTCCACCATTTCTAGCTCAATAAGGTCAGCCAATGTTTCACGATCACAGACAGTTACTACACAGTCATAATAAACCCTTCTAGCCATAATAGATTCACCAGTTGGTGTGGACACTTCCAATGGTCTGTTCAAAATAATTTGGGTGTTCTCTTAAGCTTCCTAGCAACTTGTACGGTAATGTATGATAATGTAGAACCAGGTTCAATTAATGCATATACATTATGTGAAAAGATGGACAATGTACCTGTGATCGCATCGATTAAAGATTCCAAATTTTGCCGACTTCCCTGAGCATAAGTGCGATTCTGGACTCCGTTAGAGCTAGATTCCCCTCTTACACCTCTACCATGACCCGGAGGTACTTGTTGACCCCAACTTGTTGGAGGAACTAATGATGGTGATGCAATAACTGATCTAGAAGGTTGTGCTATATCACCTATATGTCTCCTCGGGCAATCTCTCATCATATGCCCTGGCTCACCACACCAATAACAAGCATATATCCCAACATGACATATACCTGAATGACTTCTTCCACACTATTTATATGGCTACGTAGGGGTCATTTACTGGCCTGCTGAATATCCCGCTATCCGGGTGCTTTGCCCTTCACTTCTTGGACCAAACTGATTTCTCCTAGAGCCCTCAAGTTATGGTAGAGCACTGGTTCCAGAGTAGGAGGATGATGGACTTGGCAGTCTATTAGAAAATTGAGGCCTAAGCTCACCTTGGGACGATGTAAACTGCTATGTAGACTTGGCCCTCTTGGATTGCGCCCTTTCTAACTCTGGTGTCCTTCTCCTTTATCTCTGATCCTCCAATTTCTATGCAAAAGCTTGCATTCTCGCTATATCCATGTCTTTGTTCAAGGAAGCAATGGTACAGTCTCTGACCAAATACTTATCCAATCTATCCACATGTCGATAATTCGCCATAGTAGCAACTACATTAGGAGCATACTTTGCTAGGGAATTAAATTGAAGGCTACACTCCCTCACACTTATATTCCCTTGGTGGAGGTTCAAGAACTAATCTGCACGGGCCTCTCGAATCTGTAATGGCAAGTAACGGTCAAGAAATCCCTCTTTGAACTCCTTCTAGGTAGTTGGAGGTGCATCTATACCCTTAGATTGCTTCCAAGCTTCATACCACAATATAGTCACACCCTTCAACCTATATATCGCTAACTCGACAGCTTTTGTACCACTCACATGCATAACATCTAAAGTGCGTTGAATCTGATCAATAAATTCTTGGCGATCTTTATTAGGACCTGACCTAGTGAAGGATGAAGGGTTCAAATTAAGAAAGTCACTTATCCTCATGCTATTTGCCCTATTTACACCACCTGCACCTATAACTGGACCTTCATGTCTTTGACCTTGGCCAACAACCATAGGAGTCAATAGTTGGACTGCATTTCTCAGATCTTGCACGGTAGCATCAATATGTGGTTCTAGGGGAAGTTCACTACTTCCTGGTTCATCAGAAGTTGGAGAAGTTGGAGATGTCTGTGACAGGGACTCATCTTGAGCCTCATTTCATTTTCTCACCTGACTGGGTATACCAAACCACCACTTCTACTCCCTTCCTTTTACCTTTCTTTTTCCTGGTTTCTGGTATACTTGTTGTACAAAACAATTAAGGAGTTAGACACAATCCACCTATTACACTTAGCTCTATGGCATGATCTAAAGAATGAAAAGAAAGTAACAACTCCTAAATGCCACGCAGCCTCCTGCTTATAAATGTGGTGCATAACACATCGATAAACAAGACTCTACATAGACATGACTTTGTAGACTCCCTAGGATGACCTACTCAGATACCACTTTTGTCACGCCCAAAGTCCTGTTAAGGCGGACTAGCACCCATTGCCGATAAGGCTCGGGAGAACTAACCTGTATCGATGCGCTATCTATATATATTAAAAAGGATTTCTTCATTCAACATGCCTTTAAGAAAGTAAACAGTAATAACAATCCAAAAGGAAATGCATATAGCTAGGCCGTTGGGGTCAAGTTGTCTAAAGTAGGAGACATGACCACACCTTAATTTACATATTCTACAAATCCTCTAGATAAGGAAAAGTAACTGGTAAGGGTTGGGACAGAACTCGCCTCGAATAACTATACAATACAAAAATATAAGCTCTAGACACACAAAGCTTTGAAACAACCTGGAGCTTGGTAACAACAACTGGATATCCTGTACTCCTACTGGAGAGATCTACTAGCACCTCTACCTGTAGCATGAAATGCAAGTCCCCCATCAGTACGAGATAATATACTGAATATGTAAGTTGAAAAATACTATATACGAAGTAACAACCCAAATAAAATTATGCACTGGTGTAGGATAAGAGATCACCCTTAGTCATACTGTGGGATCATGTACTTTATGTTCTTTTTATTACTTTACTTTTACTGTATAATCTGCGCACAATATGTAATACAAATGACCAGCTGATCAGTGGTAAATCTATATCAGGATAAGCACTGGCTAGGCTTTTCCTTTTACTCCTTGGGCTACCCCCCGTGATAGGATCGACCCTGGCTAGGTGATTCTTCCATCCCTTGGGTTACCACCCATCAATAGGTAATATACTTTAGCTTTCAATTACTTTTTAGATGATTCTTTTGGTGGTCATAACATTGGAGCTATAGGACTATAGATACAACATGACATGTAAATAATCACAAAAGACAACACCATAATGAAAGGAGTAGGTTATACAATTAATGAAATGCATAGGAGGTAGAACAACACATGAACTTTATTTAGCAGAATGAACTCGTGTATCTTGGTATATAAATATGTATGCAGATTTGAAGGTGACTATGTATGGGAGCATATGAACATGTGAAAGAGTTGAGTTTGGAGTTGGTAAGTGCCTTTATGTTCCAAGGAGGGATCTATGTTTCATGCCAAATAATACAAAATCAAATAGCCTTACATACCTCACCGTATGACCTCACTAGTGCCTCGAGATAACCTTCCCTTCCTCCAAATATTGATCTACAACATAGTAGGTGATAATACTAGCATTAGCAGCCAATAGATACATCTTGGCAGCTCAATCTCATAAAAAATAATATACAGGCAGCAGGCGGATAATTATAAACCCGAGCGTATTCTTTCAACCTTTCCGCCCCAAATTGTATTTTCTAATACACATTCTCATATACATATCATTTGTAGCCTGTTTTAGAGTCATAAAAGTCTTACAATAGCCCACAAGGTACAACACATAACAATTCTATGCAACATACAAATAGGCGGCATAACATTACATCCCTTTGCTATATTTTGACGACGACAATTTCAAACCTGTTCCAACTTTGACCAAACTATCCCCAACATATATACACATAACACCAATCCCAAAATAGTTTAAAAACAATTCTAAAAATAGGTGGAGGACTTGAGACCATAGTCCTCAATCAATCAGCTCACAAGTTCCTATTATGAGCACAATTATGATATCACACAAGAACTCACTTTTGCGGACTATAAAAATGGTGCAGCAACCTTTTTACATTATAATATAACCATTACTCATTAACAATAGGAGCCTTCCTTCATAATCAATCCAACCAAATAGATAAAAGCTTCCAAATAAACACGAAAAATGTACAACAATGTTTGGAACACATGTTATCCAACATTTTCCCTCAAGGTTTAGGTCTCCTCCAAGAACCCTAAAAGTCTCATGTGGCTACTTGTACTGTCAAGAAAGAGTTGACATAGAACTTGCAAAATAATCTGAATTTTTTGTTCAAGTTAACATGGCTTATGGGAGCTATTTTAAACTCTTTTTAAAGGGAGACTTTGGCTGACCTACAAAGGAAATTTGAACCTTACATTATTAAGCTAGTGATGCAGCTTCTTGCCCCTTTCACTTGGGCTTTATTGCATTCAAATTGGTTGGGCTTGGCTACCCACTTTTCCCTTTTCTCCTTACTTAGTTTTAGCCCAATTAACCAAGTGAGTTTTGTTATACTTGGATCCTTTCTCTATTACTCTTGGGCTGAAAATATAGTACATTTATGATGCTAAACCATGGGCTAAAGTTACACCTCTAAAACAGACTTTATTCATAATCAGACTTGGACAAATTCGACATCAGGCCTCGTCTCCGTTTAGCTATCAAATTTAAGCTAAGCAAGTAGGTGACTCACCTCTAGCTTCATGAGTCCTACAAACACCTCACTTCAGTCACTTCATTTAAGGTTGTGATCTTCTCAATTTGACTTAAAACTTATTTACACTCAACCCTCTTCAGTGTTAGACATACATATTGCCCTCTAATTTGAGACTCAAGCATTTTTAAAAATTAGTGCTAATTTGAAAAGCCATATCATGTTTCATTTCCATAGTATTAGTATTGAAAGTTGTGGGGTGTTACATGACTTGCCCGTACTACCATGATGAGCAGTAGATACCTCAATCACCTTCCAAGTGGTGATATGCCTTAGATTCCAAGTAATAATTTGATTGGTCTATGGTGATGGTCTCTTCCTATACATGTAATATGTTCTGTATAGGCATGTTTTACCTTAAGAATCGATCATGCATGCCATAATGGTATTATATTTATCTATTGTTTATATTATGCATATTGACTATGTTTGCTTATATCTTATTGCAATGCATCCTACTTACCTACTACATTCAAACATACTAACATATACTCTATGCCTACATGATGTTACCATGTAGGAACCAGAGCACCTCTTGATCATCCTCCCCGTGGCTAGTTTTGACATCTTGAAGATAAGCTTTTTGATGAGTCCTCAAGTTCGGGGACACTAGCTATTCTACTATTGCTTATGTTATATCTCTATGTTGATCTTTGATACTATGAGGGTGAACCCGAAAAGTTTCTTGGCTCCAACTCAAGTCTATGTCTAGAGATGTTGTTGGAAAAGTAATGTAATTATGCTATGTTCTTGACTCTTGTTTGTTTGTGGTTATCTAAAACATCCCTTAGTTCCTTATCTTTATTCTCATTCTCTTTATTTTTTTAATTGCTTCCGCAACTAAGGATGTGCAACTGATATGCTAAGAGGCTTGTTTGGGGTCCCTTTGGGTTCCCATTCGCCATGTCACGTCTAGGCCCTAGCATTGGGTTATGATAAACTTGTTATCAGAGCACTAGGTTGTTAATTGTCCTTGACATCCAACACACCGAGTCGATTAGAGTCTTATTCATGCTTGGTGGCTATGAGGTATTTTAGGACCCTTCTTCTTAATCTATGTCATTCTATAGAAGTTAAGGTAAGGCTTCCCCTAATGAAGTTTCTTTGATATGCTAGATCAGGCCTATTGAAAAAGGAAGAAGGGCTTGTTCAAACGAAGAACTATCGGATCATATAGAGTTCTAGGATGTTATTAACATGTTAGCTTAATCCATGACTAATCAAATCAACCAAGGGGCCCAAGCCCCTCATGCTCCCACTCCAGTATCTTGGGTGAGGGATTTTACAAGAATGAACCCACTAAAGTTCCACGGGTCTAAGGTGGATGAGGATCCTCAAGAATTTATTGATAAGGTGTATAAAGTGTTGTCTATTATGATGTTAACTCAAAGGATAAAGCGGAGTTGGTGGTCTACCAACTCAAAGGGGTGGCCAAAATATGGTTCACTCAATGGAAAATGGAGAAGGGGAACAACAATGTCATCCTTTGGGAATAGTACAAGGTGGAATTTTTCAACGGTTCTACCCTCTTGAGCTAGTGGATGCTAAAGTGATGGAATTTATGAATGTAAAGCAATGGTCAATGAGTGTGAAAGAGTATTCCCTCAAGTTTAACCAACTCTCCAAGTATGTTCCACAATTAGTAGTCGAGCCGAGGTCTATGATGAACAAATTTGTGATAGGTGTCCGACTTGGTTAATGAGGAGTGTCGTGCAACCATGTTGATAAGTGATACGGATTTGTCCCCCCTTATGACTTATGCTAAACAATTAGAGGGGGAAAAGTTGAGGAGGAGGAGAATGGATGAGGCCAAGAGGTCCCATCTTTAAGGTGGATTCCAAAGTCCTAAGGGCGGTCGGTTTCATCAAGGCTAAGTGTCTTCCAATGCCCCTAATAGAAGGTTTGCTAATGATAATAAATAATATCAAGGTGGAGGTGATGTGGTGCCTAATCCCATGTGCCAAAGATGTGGTAGGAACCACAATGGCCTATGCATGAGAAACTCAAATGCTTGGTTTGGTTGTGGTGAGGTGAGTCATAAGGTGATCGATTACCACATACGCAAAACAATGGTAGAGATAGCCGTCCACAATGCTAAGGTGCAAATGTGGGTCCTACAAGAAGGGGAGGTAAACAAGGTGGTGCCCCAAGTCACAATAGGTTCTATGCTCTTCAAGGGAGACAAGGGGTAGATGAGATGCCCGATTTCTTCACCGATATGTTAAAAGTCTTTGATTTTAATGTGTATGCATTGATAGACCCGGGTGCCACTCTTTCTTTTGTTACCCTTTTGCTGCTGAAAGATTTCCTATTGAACCCGAATTGTTGTGTGATATATATATGAAGTGTCTACTCCTGTTGGTGCATCCATTGTTTCTAGAAGGGTTAATAGAAATTTTCCCGTATTCATTTTGCATAAAATATTTCCTTGTGATTTTGTTGAGTTGGATATGGTGGATTTTTATGTCACTTAGGATTGATTGGTTGCATGCATATTATGCCTCTATTGATTGTAGAACCCATAGTGTCAAATTTCAATTCCCTAAAGAACCCATCCTTGAGTGGAAGAGTCATGATGTGGTGGTCAAGGGAAGATTCATTTCTTGTATGAAAGCCCAAAAGTTGATTTAGAAGGGGTGTCTCTATCATCTTGTGAAGATTAGGGATGTTGAGTCCAAAGTCGTTCCTATAGAGTTGATTCTAGTGGTTAGTGAGTTCCTTGATGTCATTATTAATGAGCTTCCTAGTGCTTCTCTCTAAAGGGAAATAGATTTTCGCATAGACCTCCTTCCCGATACTCAATCCATTTCTATTTCCTCTTACCATATGGCCCCGGCGGAGTCAAAAGAGTTGAAGGAGCAATTGAGGGATTTTTTAGAGAAGGGATTTATAATGCCTAGTCAATCACCTTGGGTTGCATCATTATTATTTGTGAAGAAGAAGGATGATGCTCTTAGAATGTGCATTTATTACTGACAACTTAATATGGTCGCCATAAAGAATAAGTACCCTCTACCAAAGATTAATGATCTTTTAGACAAAATTCAAGGGGCTAGTCACTTCTCTAAGATTGGTCTTCGGTCCGAGTATCTCCAAATGAAACTTAGGGAGTGTGACATTCCCAAGACGACCTTCCAGACTACGTATAGGCACTATTAGTTGGTGGCTATGTCATTCGGGTTGACTAATGGACTAACTATCTTCATGGATCTTATGAGTAGGGTCTTCAAACCCTACCTTGATTTGTTTGTGGTGGTATTTATTGATGATATCTTGATTTATTCCATAGTGAGGAGGAGCATGTGTATAACTTGTGGGTGGTGTCACAAATCTTGAGGGAGAAGAAGTTATATGCGAAATATGAAAAATGTGAATTTTGGTTGAAAGAGGTAGCCTTTTTAGGTCATTTAGCATTTGGTGATGATATCGAGGTGGATCCTAAAAAGACGGAGGTAATTAGAAATTGGGCTAGACCTTTGATACCATTGGATATTAGAAGTTTCTTGGGTTTGACGGGTTACTTCCGAAGGTTTGTTAGTAATTTCTCTTCTATTGCTTCTCCCATGACTAAATTGACCTAAAAGAAGGCAAACTTTGTGTGGACCGATAAATATGAGAAGAGTTTCCAAAATTTGAAAGATAAGATTATCTCCGCTCCTATCTTTTCTCTACCGGAATGGTTGGAAGGATTTTGTGTATTGTGATGCCTCAAGATTTGATTTTGGTTGTGTTTTGATGCAAAATGGTAAGGTCATAGCTTATGCCTCTAGACAACTTAAGGTGCATGAAAAGAATTACCCTACTCATGATCGTGAATTGACCTTCGTGGTAGTGGCTTTGAAAATTTGTCATCATTATTTGTTTAGGGTTCATGTTGATGTGCTTACTGATCATAAGAGTCTCGAATATGTGTTCACCCAAAAAGATCTCAACTTGAGAAAAAGAAGGAGGTTAGAGCTTTTTAAAGATTATGATATGAGTGCTTATTATCACCCTGGTAAGGCTAACACTGTGGCCGATGTTCTAAGTAGGGTGTCTATGGATAGCCTAGCTTATGTTGATGATGGCGGCAAGGAGGCCGCTAGAGAGGTCCATCAGTTGGCTAGATTGGGGTTAGGTTGGAAGAGGTTGATAATGGTTGTGTAGGGGTTGTTGATGGTTCTAAATCTTTAATGATTGAGGAGGTAAAGGCAAAGCAAGATCATGACCCCGCCTTGTTAGAGTTGAAAACCTTGGTGAGAGATTGTAAGGTGAAGATTTTCTCCCAAGGGGGATATGGTTCCCTTAGGTACCAAGGTAGGTTGTGCCTGCCCAATGTTGATGACTTGAGAAAGAAGGTTTTAGATGAGGCTCATAATTCTTTCTATTGTTCTACAAAGATGTATAGAGATTTGAGGGAAGTGTTTTGGTGGGGTGGTATGAAGATAGATATTGCTAAGTTTTTATCCAGTTGTCATAATTGCAAACAAGTTAAAGCCAAGCATCAAAGGCCGAGAGGCCTAGCCCAAGATATAATAATTCCTACTTGGAAATGAGAGGAAAATAACATGGATTTTGTGGTTGGATTGCCTAATATTAAGAAACATTTTGATTCTATTTGGATTGTGGTTGATAGAATGACAAAGTTGGCTCATTTCCTACCAGTCAAAACTACTTATGGTGCCGAACATTAAGCTGAATCGTATATTCATGAGTTGGTTAGATTTTGTGGGGTCCTTTTGTCTATCATATTAGTTCGTGGTGCTCAATTCACTTCTCACTTTTGGAGGTCCTTCCAAAGATGTCTTGGTGCCAAGGTAAAGCTTAGTATGACCTTTCACCCTCAAACGGATGACCAAGATGAAAGAACTATCCAACCTCTTGAGGATATGCTTAT
This sequence comes from Solanum ossicruentum, assembly GCA_025774065.1. NCBI lineage: Eukaryota > Viridiplantae > Streptophyta > Magnoliopsida > Solanales > Solanaceae > Solanum > Solanum ossicruentum. The sequence continues at coordinate 22,871,256 of JAOTQR010000011.1, read as the reverse complement.
AGCTTTTGTTTTGGAGTTTAAGGGTAGTTGGGATGAACATCTTCCACTCATTGAGTTTTCTTACAATAATAGCTATCATTCAAGTATTGGTATGACTCCATTTGAGGCTCTTTATGGTAGACATTATAAGTCTCCGATTGGATGATTTGAGGTTGGCAAGATGGCTTTGTTAGGTTCGTATTTGGTTATGGAGGCCATGGAGAAGGTGAGGTTGATAACAGAGAGATTGAAAACATCCCAAAGTAGACAAAAGTCCTATGTCAATGTGAGGAGAAGAGATCTTGAATTTATGATTGGTGATTGGGTCTATTTGAAGGTCTCACCCATGAAGGGTGTGGTTTATTTTGGTAAAAAGGGTAAATTGAGTCCAAGATTTGTGGATTCTTATAGAGTGTTGAGGAGGGTTGGTAGGGTGGTTTATGAGTTGGAGTTGCCCAATGAAATGAATATGGTTCATCCTGTCTTCCATGTGTCTATGTTTGTGGGTGACTCTATTGCTATTGTGCCTATAGATGTTGTAGGTGTTGTTGAAGATAATTTGACATAAGAAGAGGTTCTAGTAGAAATTTTTGATAGACAAGTGAAGAGGTTGAGGAACAAGGATGTAGTTTCTGTCAAGGTACTTTAGAGAAACCAACAAGTTGAAAGTGCCACATGGGAAGTCGAGGCGGACATTAAAAAGAGATACCCCTATCTCTTCCATTCTACTCAATCCTAAGGTACTAACTTAAGTCCTCTACATGATTTCAAACCTTAAGTTTCAGCCCTTATGTCATTTGCATGCATTCATGTTTATGTTGACAAGTTTATGGTGATTTTGACATTTATGTTGAGATTTTTGAAATAATGTCTAAATGCATTTGTTACATTCAAGTATTGGGGTGAAAACATCTAGATTACTTCTCTTAAATTTGTTTCTTTGGCATTCAGGGATGAATGCTCCCAAAGGGGAGATATTGAAACTCCCAAAAAAAATACCCAAAAATATGCCTCGAAAATTCCCAGAATATTAATTTTCATATATCTCAAAATTCATACGTGATACTGAATACCTTACTTCATATTCATGATCAAGGGGCAAAATTTAGCGGAAAGTGGGTATAACCCCGATTTTAGAGTAACTATAGAAAAAATTTATTTTCCAAAATTTATGAATAACAGTAAGGATCTATGCCCCTGACACGACGTAGCCAGGCGTGGATTTGTGTATTTCGTTGCCAATGTTTTCTATTTTGGTCCAAGGCTTTGGGATATTGGGCCTATGACCTCCCATGCGTAATAACACCTATACTTAGTCATTTTCAACCTTATATCTTTCAAGACATTCCCAAAAACTCTCTCTAACACTTAACCAAATATTTCATCCAAATTCAAGTGTCCCTGTAACACCCCATATCTTACAATACTAGTACCATGCAAATGAAACATGATATGGTTTGGCCAAATTAGAGACCATTTTTTTAAAGTGCTTGAATCTCATGTTATAGGACGATGTGTGCATCTAATGCTTAAGAGGATCGAGTGTATACATGTTTTGTGTCAAATTAAGGAGATCACAACCCTAAAAAAAGTGAGAGAATTGAGGTGCTTGTAGGATTTAGTAAGCTAGCAGGTGATTCACCTACTTGCTTAGCTTAAATTTCTAGATAAACGGAGACGAGGCCTGACGTTGAATTTGTCCAAGTCTGATTATGAATACAGTCAGAGTTAAGGATGTAACTTTAGCCCGTGTTTTACCATCATAAATGGACATATTTCAGCCCATGATGAATAATAAAAGGGCCTAAGTACACCACATCCACTTGACTAATTGGGCCCAAAAATAGGTAAGGAGAAAAGGGAGAAATGGGCAGCCAACGCCCAACCAATTTGAACTCAATAAGGCCCAAGTGAAAGGGGCAAGAAGCTGCATCACCAGTTTGGTAAAGTAAGGCTAAAAATGCCTTAGTAGTGTGGGCAAATTCCCCCTTTAAAAAGGGTTTAAAACAGCTCTCATAAGTCATTTTCAACTTGAACAAAAAAAATCAAATTGCTCTCCAAGTCTTCTCTCAAACCTTTCTTGACTTTGTAGAGCAGCCAAAGGAATATTTTAGGGTTGTTAAGGATGCCCTCAACCTTGAAGATAAAGCAATCCAAAGATATAGATGCTCCCCCAACTTCTTGGAAAGAGTTTAAAGAGGCATTTCTTGACCATTACTTACCATTAGAGATTCGAGAGGCCTATGCAGATCAGTTCTTCAACCTCCACCAAGGGAATATGAGTGTAAAGGAGTATAGCCTTCAATTTAATTCCCTGGCCAGGTATGCTCCTCATGTAATTGCTATTATGGTATATAGAGTTCATAGATATGTGGATAGATTGGATACGTATCTGATTGGAGACTATACCATTTCATCCTTGAACAAAGACATAGATATAGCAAGAATGCAAGCTTTTGCACAGAAGTTAGAGGATCAAAGGCAAAGGAGAAGGACACAAGAGTTGGAAAGAGGACAAGCCAAAAGGGCCAAATCTATGGGGAAGTTTACACCACCCTAAAGTGAGCTTAGGCTTCAGTTTTCTAATAGACCACCTAGGCAATCATCTTCCTACTCTGCAACCAGTGCTCCATCACAACTTCAGAGGTCTAGGAGAAATCAATTTGGTCCAAGAAGTGAAGGGCAAGGCACCCGGACAGTGGGATATTCAATAAGCTAGCAAATGACTCCTACGGAGCTTTGTAAACAGTGTGGAAGTAGTTATTTAAGTATATGTCATGTTGGGATGAATGCTTGTTATTGGCGTGATGTGCCAGGGCATATTACGAGAGATTGCCCGAGGAGACGTATAGGTGATATAGCACAACCTACTAGATCAGTTGTTGCATCATCATTGTCAGTTCATTCATTAGGTATTGGTAAATAAGAACCTATGGGTCATGGTAGAGGTATTCGAGGGACAGCTAGCTCTAGCGGAGTCTAGAGTCGCACTTATGCTCTGGGAAGTCGGCAAAATTTAGAAGCTTCACCTGATGTGGTCACAGGTATGTTGTCCATCTTTTCGCATAATGTATATGAATTAACTGACCCTGGTTCTACACTACCATACATTATCCCACTAGTTGCTGGGAAGCTTAAGAGAACACCCAAATTATTGAAAAAATCATTTGAAGTGTCTACACCAATCGATGAATCTATTATGGCTAGAATAATCTATTATGACTGTGTAGTAACTGTTTGTGATTGTGACACATTGGCTGACCTTATTGAGCTAGAAATGGTTGAATTCGATGTTATAATGGGCATGGATTGGTTAGCTTCTTGCTATGCCACCATGGATTACCGAACTAAGGAAGTGTACTTCCACTTTCCAAATGAGGAAGTTCTTGAATGGGAAGGCAATATTGGGGCACCAAAAAGAAAGCTTATCTCTTATTTTAAGGCCAGAAAGATGATATATAAGAGGTATATATGTCATTCAGTCAGAGTGAGGGATATAGAGGCAGAATCACCAACCCTTCAATCAGTTCCAATAGTGAATGAATTTGTTGATGTTTTCCTTGAAGAACTTCCAGGCTTACCTCCAGAACGAGAAATAGATTTTGGAATTGACTTACTTCCAAGCACTCAACCTACTTCCATCCCTCCATATATAATGGCTCGACAGAATTGCGTGAATTAAAAAGAGAAGTTTAAAGACTTATTGGAGAAGGGTTTTATAAGACCTAGTGTGTCCCCTTGGGGTGCATCAATGTTATTTGCACATAAAAGGGATGGCACCTTGAGAATGTGTATCAACTATCGATAATTGAATAGGGTGACAATTAAGAATAAATGCCCCCTCCCCAGGATTGATGACTTATTTGATCAATTGCAGGGTGCCAAATGCTTTTCAAAAATTGATTTGAGATCAGTCTATCACTATGTGAGGGTGAAGGAGAAAGATATACCTAAGACTGCTTTCAAAACATGCTATGGTCACTTTGAATTTCTTGTTATGTCATTTGGGCTAGCGAATGCACCAGCAGTTTTAATGGTTCTGATGAATAGGGTATTCAAGCCATTCTTGGATGTGTTTGTGATAGTGTTTATAGATGACATTTTGGTATATTCAAGATCAGAAGAGGACCATGCAAGTCACTTATGACAGGTGTTACAAGTTCTTTGTGATCGACAGTTGTATGCCAAATTTTTCCAAATATGAATTTTGGCTAAAATTAGTGACATTCTTAGGTCATATTGTGTCTAATAAGGGAATAAGGATTGATTCACAAAAGATAGAGATTGTGAAAGGTTGTCCAAGGCCTACGTCACCTATCGAAGTTTGAAGCTTTCTAGGGTTGGCAAGTTATTACAGGAGGTTTGTTGAAGGTTTTTCTTCTATTTCTACACCTCTAACAAAGTTTACACATAAGGCGACCAAGTTCCAATGGAATGATGCATGTGAAAGGAGCTTCCAGGAGCTGAAAATTAAGCTAACTTCTGCACCTGTGCTAGTACTTCCAGAAGGTACCAAGGGGTATACAATGTGTTATGATGCTTCAGAAGTTGGGTTAGGGTGTGTACTGACACATGGTAGGGTAATTGCTTATACATCTGGACAGCTATGACCATATGAGAAAAACTACCCAACTTATGATCTTGATCTAGCAGCGGTTGTATTTGCTCTGAAAATATGGCGCCACTATTCATATGGGGTTCACGTTGACATATATACTGATCATAAGAGTTTACAATACATCTTTAAGTAGAAACACCTAAACTTAAGACAGCGGAGATGGCTAGAGCTAATAAAGGATTGTGACATTGATATACTATACCATCAGGTGAAGGCAAATGTCGTAGCCGATGCTCTGAGTTGTAAGGAAACCATGAATACTGGTGATCAAGTTGTGGTGAGTCAAGGAGTGGCTAAGGATCTATGTTAGCTAGCCAGTGTGGGAGTTCACCTTCTTGAAACTCCAAAGGAAGGGGTTATTGTACGTAATGCAGCAGCGTCTTCATTAGTAATGGAGGTCAGAGAAAAATAGTTCGAGGATCCTATTCTATGACTGCTTACAGAAAAGGTGAGTTAGGGTACGATAAAGGGCATTGACCTTACACAATATGGAATACTTTACTGCCTGATATTAATGGATTAAGAAAGAGGATAATGGAAGAAGCCCATCATTCCCGATATTTCATCCATCCAGGATCAACAAAGATGTACCATGACCTAAGGGGAATGTTTCGGTGGGGAGGCAAGAAAAAGGACCTTGCAGAATTCGTGGCTCAATATCCAAATTGCCAACAAGTGAAAGTAGAATACCAAAAGCTAGGAGGTTATATGCAGTGTATAGAGCTTCCAACATGGAAATGGGATATGACCAACATGGATTGTGTTACCGGGTTGCCTCACTCATTTTAGAAGTTTGACTCCATATGGGTAATAATTGATAGATTCACAAAGTCAGCACACTTCTTGCCAGTCAGGAGTGATTATACATTTGAAGAGTATGCCAAGCTATACCTCAAAGAGATAGTCAGGCTACATGGAGTCCCAATCTCTATTATCACTGATCGAAGAGCTCAATTCACTGCAAAGTTTTGGAAGTCCTTCCAAAGGAGTTTAGGGACATAAGTGAATTTGAGTACAACTTTCCACCCTCAAACAAACGGTCAAGTAGAACAAACCATTTAGACACTTGATGATATGTTGTGAGCTTGTGCATTGGACTTTAGAGGTAGTTGGGTGGAGGAATTGCCACTTATTGAATTTTCCTATAATAATAGGTACCACGCGAGTATCAAGATGGCACCTTATGAAGCTTTGTATGGAAGGAAATGTAGGTTGCCAATTGGATGGTTTGAAGTGGATGAAACCACCTTTCTTAGGCCAGATCTAGTACAACAAGCCATGGAAAAAGTTAATGTAATACAGCAGCAGCTAAAAACAACCCAAAGTCATCATAAATCTTATATGGATGCTAGAAGGAGAGGACTGGGATTCTCAGTAGGGGATTGGGTATTTTTAAAGGTATCTTCAATGAAATGGGTTATGAGATTTAGTAAGAAAGGAAAACTGAGCCCACGTTACATAGGGCCATATCAGATTATTAAGAGGTTCGGGTAAGTTGCATATGAACTAGAGCTACCACAAGAGCTTTCAATGGTTCATCTAGTTTTTCATGTCTCAATGCTTTGAAAATGCATAGGTGACCCATCCCATATCACTCCTATTGAAGACGTTCAGGTTACATAAGATCTCACATATGAAGAGGTACCTATTGCTATTTTAGATCGTCAAGTTAAGAAGCTAAGGAATAAAGAAATAGCATCAATAAAAGTACTTTGGAGAAACCAACAAGCAGAAGAAATAACATGGGAGGTCAAGGACGTGATGAAAGCAAAATACCATTACTTATTTGAAGCTAAATAGGAAGTCCAACATGCAGAATTGGGTCACAAGTAGGTACGTGTGATTGAACACTTAATGTGTTGTCAAAGGTATGTGTAAGTAAAGGTTTAAACTTGGTTAAGCTATCCAATTATGCTAACATTCGAGGAAAAATGTTTCTAAAGGGGGAGGACCACATCGTATAACACTAGTACCATGCAAATGAAACATGATATGGTTTGGTCAAATTAGAGACCATTTTTTTAAAGTGCTTGAATCTCATGTTATAGGACGATGTGTGCGTCTAATGCTTAAGAGGGTCGAGTGTATACATGTTTTGTGTCAAATTGAGGAGATCAAGGCCCTAAAAAATTGAGAGAATTGAGATTCTTGTAGGACTTAGTAAGCTAGTAGGTGAGTCACCTACTTTCTTAGCTTAAATTGTTAGCTAAACAAAGACGAGTCCCGAGGTCGAATTTGCCCAAGTTCGATTATGAATAAAGTCCGAGTTAAAGGTGTAACTTTAGCCCGTGTTTCACCATAATAAGTGGACTTTATTTTCATCCCAAGATGAATACTAAAAGGGCCCAAGTACACCACAATCCACTTGACTAACTGGGCCCAAAACTAGGTAATGAAAAAAGGGAGAAATGGGCAGCCAAGGCCCAACCAATTTGAACCCAATAAGGCCCAAGTAAAAGTGGCAAGGAGCTGCACCACTAGCTTGGTAATGTAAGGCTAAGAATGCCTTAGTAGTTTGGACAAACTCCCCCCCCCTTTAAAAAGGGTTTAAAACAGCTCTCATAAGTCATTTTCAACTTCAATTAAAAAAATCAGATTTCTCTCCAGGTCTTCTCTCAACCCTTTCTTGACTTTGTAGAGCAGCCAAAGGAGTCTTTTAGGGTTCTTAAGGAGGTCCTCAACCTTGAAGATAAAGGTAAGTAATTATAGTTGTGTGCTTAGTAAGGTTTCTTCATGAAAAACAAGAGACTATGTTGGTTAGGTATATGCTGAAAATTTTGGACAGCTTGTGTTCCAAGATTGTTATATATTTCTCTTGTTTATTGTGAAGCGTTTCTCTTTTTGGTTGGATTGATTATGAAGGAATTCTACTGTTTTTAATGAGTATTGGTTCTTCAATGATGTATAAAGGCCACTGCACCACGTTTACAGTCTGCAAAAGTGAGTTCATATAGGATATTGCAATTGTGTTCTTACTACGAATTTGTGGGCTGTTGGATAGGAGGCTATTGCCTCACATCCTTAATGACTACTTTGGTATTGTTCTCAGACTATTTTAAGTCTGTGCTTATGTATATATGTGTTATGGAAAGTTTGTGTAAAGTTGAAACAGGTTTGGAATTGTCGATGTCAAAATGTGGCAAAGGGACGTAACTTTATGCTGCCAACTTGTATGTTGCATAGAATTGTTATGTGTTGTACTTTGTGTGCTATTGTAAGACTGTTATGGAACTAGAATAGGCTTCATATGATTTGTATATGAGAATGTTTATTAGAAAATACAATTAGTGGCGGAAAGGTTGAAAGAATATCTCGGGTTTATAAATACCCGCTTGCTGCCCGTATGTTATTTTTTTATGAGATTGGGCTGCCAAGATGTATCTATTGGCTGCTAATGCTAGTTTTATAACCTACCATGTTGTAGATAAATACTTGGAAGAAGGGAAGGTTATCGCGAGGTAATAGCAAAGTCGTACAACAAGGTATGTAAGGCTACTCGATTTCGTATTATTTGGCATGAAACATAAATCCCTCCTTGGCACATAAAGTCACTTACCAACTCCAACATAACTAATAACCATGTCTCAACTCTTTCACATGTTCATATGCTCCCATACATAGTCACCTTTGAATCTGCATACATACTTGGATACTAAGATACACGAATTCGTTCTACTAAATAAAGTTCATGTGTTGTTCTACCTCCTATGCGTTCCATTATTTGTGTAACTTACTCCCTTCATTGTGATGTTATCTTTTGTGATTATTTACATGTCATATGTTGTATCTACGGTCCTACATCTCCAATAGTACGACCACCAAAAGAATCATCTCAAAGGTAATTGAAAGATAAAGTAAAGTATATTGCTTATTCATGGGTGGTAACTCGAGGGGTGATAGAATCACCTAGACAGGCTCGATCCTATCATAGGGGTAGCCCAAGGGGTTAAAGAAAAAGCCTAGCTAGGGACTATCTCGATATAGATTTACCAATAATCAGTTGGTCATTTGTATTACATGTTGTATACAGATTATATAGTAAAGGTAAAGTAATGAAAAGAACATAAATTACATGATCCCACAGTATAACTAAAGGTGGTCTCTTATCCTACACTAGTGCATACTTCCATTTGAGTTGTTGTTTCATATACAGTATTTCTTACCTTATATATTTAGTACATTATCTCGTACTGACGTCCCTTATGGGGGACCTGCATTTCATGCTGCAAGTACAGGTGCTAGTAGATCTCCCTAGTAGGAGTATATGATATCCAGCTATTGTTACCAAGCTCTAGGTTGCTTCAGAGTTTTGTGTGTCTAGAGCTTATATTTTTGTATTCTATAGTTAGTCGAGGTGGGGCCTACCCTGACCCTTATTAGATACTTTTCCTTACTAGAGGCTTTGTGGACTATGCATATTAAAGTGTGGTCATGTCTCATACTTTAAGCACCGTGGCCCCAATGGCTTAGCCATATGCATTTCCTTTTAGCTTGTTATCACTGTTTATTTTCTTAAAAGCATGTCAAATGTAGAAATCCCTTATAATATGTATACATAACGCATAGATACAGGTTGGTTCTCCCGGGCCTTATCGGCAACGGTTGCCAGTCCGCCCTAACGGGACTTTAGGCGGGTTTCATGAAATGATGACCTTTTAAGCATGTTTTGAGATATCAATCTATGATTTACTATGAGATTTGATGAGGGGTTTCAAGATATATTTCATGTACATTTTATTATGTGTTGGTGTGTTGGTTTACCTTGAGTTTTCTCACATGATTTCGCTATCGAATTGCATGATTTTGAACTAGCATTATATACCCACCAAGTGTTTGATAAAATACATTATTAAGGATTCTTGAGATGTTTATGATCTATTGTTTCATTTGTGAGTGAAGCGACTTTGTGATAATGAAGGGGGATATATGTATGTATTGGATTCATGAGAAGTACCTATAGTGTTGCAAGTTGACCACAACTTGTTGGGTGGTGACATGCCTAACCACCTTGTGAAGGGGTGACATGCCTTACCAGCTTATCGGGGGGTGACATTCCCGTACTGCCATATTGAGGGGTATATACCTTGACCACTTTATTGGAGGGTGATATGCCCGTACGACCATATTGAGGGGTATATACCTTGACCACCTTTTCAGGGTGTAACATGCCCGTATTACCATGTTGAGGGGTATGTACCTTAACCACCTTGTCGGGGGGTGACATGCCCATACTACCACATTGAGGGGTATGTACCTTGAACACCCTATCGGGGGGTGACATAACCATACTACCATTGAGGTAGTATGTTTGAATGTACTATGCATGTATTATACTATGCATTTTGACTACTTTGACTTATGTCTTGTTGCATGGTATCCTACATGCAAAGTACATTCAAACATACTAATACATACTTTATGCCTACATGATGTTACATGTGTGAACCATAGCACCTCTCAATCATCCTCTTCGTGGCTAGTTTTGACATCTTAAAGATATGCTTTTGGTGAGTCCTCAAGTTCGAGGACACTAGTTATTCTACTCTTGCTTATGTTATTTCTCTATGTTGATCTTTGATATTATGAGTGTGCGCCCGAAAAGCTATGACCTTTGATATTATGAGTGTGATCCCAGAAAGTGTCTTGGCTTCCCCTAAAGTCTATGTCTAGAGGTATTGTTGGACAAGTGTTGCAATTATTCTATGTTCTTGACTCTTGTTTTTTTATGGTTATCTAAAACTTCCCTTAGTCTATTTATCCTTATTTTTACTCTGTTGTTATTTTCTAATTTCTTTCACGACCAAGGATGTGAGAATGATATGCTAAGAGGATTGTTTGGAGTCCTTTCTAGTTCCCATTCGCTATGTCACGTCTAGGCCTTAGGCTTGGGTCGTGACAATATCCATTACAAATGAAGAAAAACCCTTTGCTATAAATTATATCTTCTGTCAAGTAAACATGTAATTTTGGCTATGAAATTTCAATTTCGTAGCTAGACAATATTCATATAATAGCCATGTATAAAAAATATGGCTACAAATTTTCACTTTTCATAGAAAATGCAGATTTGTTTTTAGCTATAATACTATATAGTTCATGGCTATAGGTATGAATTCTTTGCTATAATGTCAAACGATTTGTGGCAAATACTTAAATTCGTAGCTATGAATTTTAAAATTTGTAACAAGATGTGAGTACATTGCCAAGAGATTAAACAATAAAAATAGTCATAAAATTTGAATTTATGTGGCAAATAAATTAATTTTTTTGCTACAATACATAATATCCTCTAGCTACAGAAAAGATTAAAAGTTAGTTCTCATGGCATAAGAATAAAAAACATTTGCTATTATTAAACTTTTTGTGGCTGAAACTCTTTACCTTTACTGCTACAACACCATTTATTTGTAGTAATAAGTATAAATAATCCACAAATCATGTAAAGTCCATAGCTAATTTTTATCCACGCTACATCTTGCTACGAATGCTATGAAAAAATAATGTTGCTAAAGTGTTTAGCAACGGAAAATTTCACATTTAGCTAGAACAAAATTTGTAGCAATATATGCCTTTTTCGTATTAAATGGCCTAAGATCCTTCCCTAACCAACTAACCTAAAGTCTAAATCAGAGTAATAGGCAAGTTTTGAATTAATACACAATACATAAATTTAGCAAATTAATCTCATACTCACATGACCCAGATTACACTATCAATACAAACTTTCAGATCATGCTTTTCATCTCAATTTATCCTCACTTATCAGAACAAGCATTGTCAAAACAATTAAACATGCATGGTTTCTATCTAGACTAACTAATAAAAAAATTGGTGGGTATAATTTTTCTCAAAAAAGTACAAAACATATATATGCCACATATATTAGTATTATATACTACCAATACTACCTAAACATCCTAAACATGCTGGTTCAGCAAAAAGTAAATATCCATAGGGAAAAAGAACACAAAAAAGAAAATCCCTAGGATCCAAAATTAGAGTAGTTATAGGCCAAGGCTACTCAATCTTCACTGAGGCCTATAACTACCCACACTCCATCGAAAAAGTGGTGTATTGTCCTCAATGCACACACAAAAAAGAAAATAAAGTACCATGATTAAAAAGGCAATACCTAGGCACCTAAGTGCTAGTGTGGGTCGAGTCTTACCACCCTCAACCTGAATGGTGGCCTACTCAGTAGTAGCACTATGACAGTAGTGGCCAACACCCCTCACCCTCTCGAGCTCACGAGCCTGTCATCTCACCTCCTCCTGCCTCGACTACCTCAAGACAAGCTCTAACTCCTTCTGCTCTATTAGCCCTGCATGTAATCGCATTATGTCTGGATCATCATCAGTGCATGGCCTCTTCTCGTGGGAAGGCTGTGAAAGCTCCTCAAGAGCAAAAAAATCAACCACCAACACCTGCCATGATCTATGGAAATGTCAACGGTGGGGCCAAGGCTACTACCATGCTGGCCCCGAGTTGTTGGATCTTCATCTGTAGGGCCGTCATATCTACTGGCCTTACTGTGATCAGACTCTGTTAGACCCTCAACTCAAGGGTGTCAATGAGGGCATCCACGAATGAAAGCCGATTCTGATTAACAATAACTGTGTATGCCTACATGCATCCCTCAGACTCTATAATCACCTGGCAAACCCAGGGGGTGATCTGCTAAACCAAGTGAGTCAACTAAGACTCAATGTGGGCCAATCCCTGCACCATGGCCTGAATGGATGCCAAAGACACATAAACCATGCTTGCGGGTGCTGTCTAAGTAGAAATGGCTTGTGGTGAAGGAGTAGTAGTAGTGGGCCCCCACTCTACATCTGTCTCAACTTGTGCGAGAAACTCCTCTATAGTAGAAGCAGTGGTGGTGGATGGTGGAACCTCACGAGGTGACTCTAACGGAAAAATCTCTAGCACAGGAGATGGCAGGTGCGGTGCTCATTGGAATGCCCCTGCATTCTCCTCAGCCTTAATGAGGTTGGCATCTTATGTGCATTGCACCTCAATAAATGAGTCCACCTAATGTAGACTCTCTACCACTGACTTTAGACAGAGTCTGTAGATCAAGCATTAGAATGGGATGGAGGTAGACCTCTTCAAGGCCGCCTCGTCGATAACCTTTGCGATGATGCTTGGCTAATCTATCTCATAGCCAGCCAAGATGGGGGTGACTAGAACTATATACTTTAGTATCAATGTGTTATCTACAAGCATCGGCCGATCCGTGACCTCACAAGGCCTACCAAAATTTGGTTGGGAAGCTAAGAAAAGCCTTCAAAATAGGCTCTGAATAAGTGGCAACCCATGTAGGCTTTGGTCCCTGTACAATAATCAAACTGGCCACCTATCTCATCAAGCAAGCTCTATTGCTCTGGTCTCTCATCAGACCAAAGTCCCTGGTCTACCCCACTTGCTGGTCATACTCCACTGTGGATCTGAGGGCTGGGAACTTAGGCTCAGACAACATGCGATAGATGGTGGTCTCTGAGATGTCGATGTATAAACCCCTCACTCCGGTCTACATTAGTCTAGGTTGAGCGAGGAACTTCTTCCTCTTGGGAAGCGTGCTAAGAGTTGTGGCTGCATAAGATGCATAGAACTGCCGTACCATGGTTGGAGAGTACCTCCGTAGTGGTTTGGTCAGCCACTGGAGCTCGTATCAACTGATGGTATCCTGGATACTGGGGACATTATCTGATCCAGAGGAGATGACTCAGGGCTCCTCATAAATGAAGCGGGATGGTTTGCCCCACTTATTAATCTGTATACTGTTTGTATAGATGTCTCGCGTGCCTGCAACACACCACTGACGGTAAGAGCATATGGAGGTGATGGTGATGTCTTTGGTGGTCCGGCAAAGGACTCTGTCTCTGACTCATCGTCAGATCCTGACTCTAAGTTTTACTCCTCTCTGGACGGAGTAAACTGGATGGAGCTGCTATTGTTTTTGCCTCCCTCGTTAGACTAGGGAGTGCGAACAAAAATGTCCTAAGTATTGTTCTGCCCATGTCTGGTGGCGTCCTGTGTCAATAGTCTATTAGCATCTGGGTTATGTCAGACGTCGAGCTCATCTATCAATCCACTAACTGTTGGGGTCTCCTCGTCCCTCGATGTCTCATATCTAAGCTTCTTTTGTGTGGCTCGAATTTTCTCATGCCTCGACTTTGGGGAAATAGTACCTGAAACATACACATTTATGCAACTTGGTCAGATCCACATATCAAGAAACAAAAAGCAAAAATTTATTAGAATTGATTATAGAGGGGTCTATGAAAGCACCTTTACAGACCATAGTGAAAACTATGAGCGTAGAAGGCTCTCGTAGAAATAATTTCCACAATAATTGTTTACTAGAATGGCATCTATAGACCAGGTATGACTCGTAAAAGGGGCTACAAGTTGTAGACTAAGTCATAGATGATTCCAGTGTCTTAATCTTTTGCAAGTAATGATCCATGAGACCTATTTGCTAGCCGTAAAATATTTTACAACTCGTAGAAGGTCTTGTCCGATGGATTTTTAGAAACTTTAGGTTTCTAAAATTTCATACGAGGGGCAATTACGACCCTTGGAAAGTTCCACGGGCAATAAAAGACCCTTGTAGACCAGAAAACTCAGTCACTTGATTTTTTCTAAGTCCATCAATATGGACCCCATATGACTTATTTCAACCTATTCTATCATCATCGAAGCAATACGTACACACCCTACATGATTCATATAAAAACACCCAATACCCACACATGAAAATTTAAGCATATACACCGTAAAAATCATTTAACATGCTTTCCCAACCCTACCAAACATGTTTGAATGAAATAACACTGAAATCAGAACACATGCCATCACAAATTGAATTTTTTTCAATGCTTATAATCAATTTAATTCAAACAGTGTGCAACCACATTTTTGTCAACCACATCATTCACAATATAAGGACAAGGTAATTATACCGATTCCCGTCTATACACATGTTCATAGATAGGCAACCATACATTTCAATTTTCGAACGTATAAACTGCATACATAGGTTTATGTCTAAATTAACCATACCTCGATAATTAAAATTCAACCTAATCACACAATAATTGGTAAATAAAAGGTATTTTAAAGATCGAAAACTTACCAAATTAAGTGAGTAAATTGTAGAAATTGAAGGAGGAAATGGGACGATGAAACCCTAAGGCTTACCAGAAAAGGTTGCTAGAAACTGGTGGGGGTGACTTCTTGTTAGTGATCGGGAAAAAATGTGGGGTAGGGGGTCTGATTCATAATTTAGGGCAAAAATGGGGTCAAAATATTTTGACCTCATTATTTATAGGTTGACTGAGTTGGTAAAAACAAATGGTCCCAAACTCTATGTAATCCCGATTATGGGTCATGCAGTGTTTTGTGGCTCGTAAATCATGGTTTCATAGAAGGTCCAAACCCTAGTTTTTAGGACTGGGTTTCACGGACTAGTCTATGAGTTGTAGATTAAAATATGATGTCACCCAAGTTACACCTCCTTTTTGAGGATAAAATGGTTTTTGTCAAGAAATAGAACCTAAGCATGGTTAGGGTCGAACCAACAGGGGATATGTAGACTTAGGAGAATTCAATTAATGAAAGTTGCGTGTTAACCAACTTATCTCCCAAAAGGAGGGTGATGTCCTGTCAAAATATAGCACATTTGATGCCTAAAATAGGGGATTTTATGAGTTCTTAATTCGACTTTTTATAGTTTTTATGTGTTTTTATGTTGTTCTTGCAGAAAAGTTAGGTTGACATAATTTTGAAGAAAAGTTACAGATTTTGCTGAAGCTTAGGACATACGAGCACACCTATGAATCGTAGCCCAAGCTACGAGTCGTAAGGTGTGTCGTAGCAAGAATTAGAGACAAAAAATTCAGAAATCCACTAAGTGGAGGTCACCCCTACGAGTCGTCAGTTTCACCATGACTCATATAAGAGGACTCGTAGCAGGAGCCAGAGAGCTAAAATGTTGGACAAAAAACTGAAGGCCAAGACTACGAGAGGAACATACAAGTCGTAGCTCAAGCAATGGCTCATACCTCTAGGTTGTAATAGTTTAGTCCAAGATGCCAAGAACCTCATATGAGACCTCGATTATGACTCGTAAGTCATCCTACGAGTCATACCTGTGAGACTTATCACCTGTCAGCTGTCTTTTTTGTGTAAATTCTAGGATTATTTTGTAAATACTATACATAGTTTTAGTTACGGTTTTAGAAAGAGAGCTCGACTTGGAGACATTTTATCATCATCTTTTGAATCTTTTCTTAGTTTTTAGTAAGTTTATCATTTTCTCTTGGAAAACCCATTTTGGATATTGTAAATCTTACTTTATATCCATTGTTGATCAATCAAGCTTTTGGGTTTGCAATTTGTGGTGCCTACATCCTTAAGTGCTTGTGGTAAAACTCTCATTTATGTCTTGTATTAGCATGTTTGCTTGTTTTCCTTAGTCAAAAGTAGCTAAGCACCCACAACGTGGGGTTGTGGGAATCATGGGTAGTTGGCTTGAAATAACCTAGGTTTCTTGCATTTCTGCGATTGGAGTTTGTATGTATTATCTATTTCCCTTCATTATGATTGTAGTTTAGTAGTGGAAAACACCAAACCCCGCCTACTATCACTAGCCCGACCAAGGTAGTGATGAATAGGAAACGGGAAGTAGATGACAGGATTTGATTGATGTGTTCTCATCTAATCAAACAAAATCTGACAAAGGGGAGGTTGACTGGGACAATTTAGGTTATGATTAGTTTGCATGCCATGGTGGTGGACAAAGTGCCATGGTGAAATTCAACCTTCACCTTCATAAGAGAGCTGGAAGAACCTAAGTTACTGTCCTGCATGCGAATTTCCAATTGTAGTTATGTTTCCTTGAAAAATCGAGTCAACGAACCATGGTGAACACAATTCCCAAGTTTTCCCTAAAATTGAGTGTTTCCTCATGTCTTAGTTTAGTGTTTATTCTATTTTGTTTTTTGAATCACAAAAACCCCCACTAGCTAGAAATTTTAGTTATTTATACTTGAAATGATTAGTAGTGGACTTTTGAAGTCAAGCCTCGTATTCTCTGTGGATTCGACCCTAAACTTTAGTTAGGTTAATGCTGACAACATCTCCTTTCTTATTGGAGCATGAACATAAGGCAGAGGGTTTGCAATAATAGGTAGAAAAGTAAACCTAACTAGCACATGAGTTAAATCAATATGAAGATTAACTAGGGTATTATGTTTACCATGGTTCCCTAACTCACTATCACTAGATAACCTAATTTTTTTCTATTGTGTAGCATGCAGGACACTAATTTAAGTTCACCAAACCCTTTCGTCTAGGTTAGAGACGAATTTCACTACGTGGCTTGGCCCATCGCTAAAGTATGCATTACTAACCCTTACCTATTAGTCCCAGTACAACCTCTCCTTTGCCCAGTTCAGTTGATTAGATGAGAACACATCAATCGAATCCTATTAATTAATCTCTGTTCCTATTCAATACTATCTTAGTCTAGCCAGTAACACTAGGCAAGTTCTAATATTGGCCACCATCAAGAGACATACAAAATGAAGAGAGTTAATTAATACATGCATGCATACTTTCCAAGTTTACAAATTATTCGATTTTAACTTGTTAGTTCTTCATGGTTCCCACAACCCTTGTTTTGGATTTAGCTACTCATGATTTGTGCAGATGCAAGACTTATGAATTAGAATAACAAAACAAAGCACTTACATAATTGAATTTTTACAAGCAAATCCGAGCTTCAATGAGAATCACAAGATTATAAGATCAAATCAAAGTACAAGTGTTTCCCAAAACTCTCCAATGTTTTCTCTACTCAATATCATTATTTTTTTCTCTTAAACTGTCCAACTCTCGAAAACATTTTGAAAAATAACCTAAAAACCTACTTATAATATTTAAAATACAAGTTCTAAACAAAATAGGATAACTACTGGGTCGGCACGCCTGACGAATAGCTTTACTAGCCATATTGTGTTCCATGACCCGTAATCAAGATTTTATACATTGTTGCTGCAAAACTGGACTTGTGATCTATGACACGGCTCTACGGCCCGTAGGTGGTTTCATCTAATGAATATTTCAAAATTCCTTGTTCTCTGATCCTAAGGGCATGAGACACGATCTATAACTAATAAATAAGTTCATGACCCATCTACATGTTCGTATAACAAGCTTTAGGAATTTAGCCCCTTACTAGAATTGTCACAAAGCCTCATTAATTGCCCGTAGAATGCATTATGGCCCGTATAATGCACTACGGGCCGTAATGGGTCTCGTAAATCATCAGAAACAATAACTTCTGGATAATCTTCCCAAAATCAAGGCCAACCTAGAATCCTGCAAATAAAACATAAAAACACATAAAACATACTAGCATTGCATTGAGAACATACAAAATTCCAAGTTTTAAGCATCAAAAGTGTTGTAGTTTGACAATACATCAACACCCTCAACTAAAATTTTTTTGTCCTCAAACGATGTGCTCAATCTATATCAATAGTACAGCAACACACGGACCTCAACCTAATGGTATATGTCACATAAAACTTAAACATAGATACCCACACAACCTTTCAAAGCAAAATCAGATAGCTATTCAGCGAACCAGCACAAACTATGCATGTGACAACACAACTATGACAAGTGAGGTGCTATCAACAAGCTACAATCACTAAGTAAGTGTAATGCTAAAAATGCAATGCAATTTCCCTTACAAAAAGAAGTATCATATATCACTCTCAATGATTTTTCATGTATAGCCTTGGAACTATGCAAAATTACACTCTTAGAAAAGATATCCATGCATCATGCCCAATACTATAGGCTTGCCCCTATACTCATGACTAAGACATTCAACTACTTGGACTAGGATCACTTTATGACTTTATAGGAATATGTCGTAGGCTCAGAGGCTTTCGTATAATATCTTGGGAACATAGTGACTAAAGGTCCTCCTTGACTCTACCAACACTATGACTTTTCACTCCCTTCCACATTTTCTCCTATTTTCAAACTTTTCAGGGTGCTTTCTTTTTATTTTTTGGTTTTTTTGCCTCGCTTTTACACTTCATTTTTCTTTTTAGGATATAACCAAGGAATCACTTATTTTTCTTGCAGTCAGTATAAGATTTTCTCCTTTTTCTTGTATCAGTAACTTTCCCTCTCATTTTTGTGTTTTATCCTTACACCAGCCACCTTCACCTTAGACTTTTCACCTGAGTTGAGGTGAATATTATCCATCCTCAGAACAGGTCCACTTTTGGTAGCCACTCTTAACTTAGACTTTTAGCCTCGGTCAAGGTGCACAATGTTCAAGGAAGGACCAAGGCTAATTTTTAGGATTTCACAACTAATAGGGCTAGGTTAATAAGGTTATTTAGATACATGTCAAGCTCAAACATTTGGATCAAGGGATAATCTGCAAATTTTGTTAGTCATTTAGGCAAATTGGACTTTTAAGAATAATGCCTAAGATCCTTTCCTAATCCAGTTAATCTATAGTCTTAACTATCAGGACCTGGACCTAGGACCTAGACGTGACACGGTGAATGGAGAACCCGAAAGGACCCCAAAACAAGCCTCTAAGCATATCATTACACATCCTTGGTTGCAAAAGCGATTAAAAAACAACAAGAGGATATAAAATAAGGGTAAAGGGGCTAAGGGAGTCTTTCATAGCTTAAAAACATATAAGAGTCAAGCTCAAAGCATCATTACATCACTGTCCAACAACACCTCTAAACTTAGAATTGAGTAGGGGCCAAGACAACTTTTCGGGCTCACCCTCATAGTGGAAAGCATACAATAAAAGAAAGAGAGTCTTTGCATAAAATAAGATTAAAAGATATCGTCCTCTGAGTTAAAGACTTACCAAAAATGCTTGAAGAGATAGTACTAGCCACATTGAGGTAGGTGATCAAGTGGAGCTCCGATTCCTACGTGGTAACATTATGTAGGCATAGAGTATGCGTTAGTACATTTTAATATACTAAGTATGTAGGAAGAAATGCAATAAGAGATAGGCAACATAATTGAAATGCATAACAGTAAGCAAGAGATAGTATATTAGAAACAATGTATGTATGACCAATATTTGAAGTAAGACATGCTTATATAGAACATACTACATTTGTAGGAAGAGACCACCATCATAGACTAAGTAACTTAGTACTTGGAATCTAAGGCATGCCACTCGCTTGGAAGGTAGATGAGGTACATACCCCTTATCTTTGGTAGTACAGGATTGCCACCACCCGATAAGGTGCATGAGGTACATAGCCCTAATCTATGGTAGTGCGGGATTGCTACCACCTGACAAGGTGGATGAGGTACACACCCCTCATTTATGGTAGTACGGTATTTCCACCACCCGACAAGGCGGATGAGGTACATACCCCTCATCTATGGAACTATGGGATTGCCACCACCTGACAAGGTAGATAGGTACATACCCCTCATCAATGGTATGGTCAACTTGCAAAACTATAACACCTTCCATGATAACAACTCGTATATACATTACTTTCATCATCATAAAGTCCCTTAACTCATATACCATGCATTAGGCTTTCAATAACTCAAGATACCTTAACTGGACTTTTTATCAAACACTTGGCGGGTGTATAATGCTAATATAAAACCCTGCAATTCAATAATGAAATAATGCAAGAAAACTTGAATTAAATCAATCCACCAACACTTGGTAATACCCTAATGCAATATACATTGAAAGCCTTCATCAAATCTCAACATCGATCATAGGTTCATAGCTCAAAACATACATGAAGGAATCCCCAATCTTCCTATTTTATGAAAATTTCATGATTTCAAATTGAACTACTTATGTGAATCTAAAAGTATAAAATATGAGCATGAAATATGTTGAGGTTTTACGAAATGTTGATTAAATATGCATGTTTATCTATCTCAAGCTTACACTATGAGTTGGTTTTGTCTATGAATCTATGATATATTATGAGATTTGATGATAGATTTCAAGATATCTTACATGAGGGTTTTACACTATGTTTGTGTAGGTTTATTTTCATTGAGTTTTCTTACATGATTTAACTCTTGAATTGTATGATTTTTAACAAGCATTGCACACCCACCAAGTGTTTGATAAATTGTCAAATTAAGAATCATCAGGTTATATACATGTTTTACCAGTCAGGCGACTTCATGATAAATATGGGCTATCAAGTATGTTATGAATTAATGAAATTATCTATGATTATGCAAGTATGAAGTTAAGCCACATATTCCAGATTTACCTCTTATGAATCATTCATGTTAAAGAAAGGGTTTATGTATAATTATGTTCTTTTCTCATGTTTCAAGTAGGCTCACCATTAGAGCTCAAGTATGCTTAAGAGATACTCATGTTTCCATGTTTGTTACAAGTTATTAAGTTATGCTTATTTCAAGTACTCCATGGGATTGGACTTAGCACCGATGGATTGGATGTCGGCATGGACTATTTTCAAGGGTCCATACTCCTTTTCTCAAACTATATTCCAACATAGGATTATGTTTTACCCTTACTGTAGTAGTGGGTCCATTTAGTTCACTTTCTCTTGAAATCCTTCTCGAAATGGGACAAGTTCCTATAAGGAAATGTTTCTCATGAAATCCAATCGGAAATGGGATAGGTTCGGGTAAAGGGAATACTTCTCTGAAATAGGATAGGCTCCCACAAGGTGAAGTATGGTTTACCTTGGAAAGTAGGCCACCTCTTTACCAATGAGGGGTAATCATTGGTATTCCTAGGTGTAGCTCACTTGGTCTTATTCTTTGTCGGTTGAGGTCGCTTTCCACATATAAATTATGCTTTATGCAAGTTGAATGATTTATTAGCATATTTTACTTCAAGCATTGATCATGCATGCCATATTGAAATTATGCTATCCATTGACTATGATTATGCATTTTGACTCTATTGGCTTATGTCTTGTTGTATTGCATTATAGATATTAGTATATTCAAACATACTAACGTATACTTTATTCCTACATGATATAACCATGTAGGGGCCGGAGCTCCTCTTGATCATCCTATACGTGGCTAGTGAGATTCTATGAAGATAAGCTTTGGTGATTCCTCAAGTTCGAGGACACTATCTACTTTCTCTTTCTATTTATGACACTTGGCCCCCGCTCCATTCCAAGTTATTGGTGTATGTTGGATATTACAATGTTATTATGCTATGAGCTTGACTCTTATGCTTTGTTTATATTCAAGACTTCCCTTAGTCCCACTTTTCATTTTATATATCTTTTATTGTTGTTCACTTTGCTTTCGTGACCAAGGATGTATAATTGATATTCTAAGAGGCTTGTTTGGGTTCTTTTGAGTTCCTATTCTTCGTTTCATGTCTATGCTCTAGGCTTGGGTCACAAAAATCTTGGTACTAGAGAACTAGATTGTTAATGGTCGTTGGAATCCAACACACCTCGTCAATTAGAGTCTTATTCATGGTTGTGAAGCGCACCACAACTATGAATGGAAGTCTATGAGGCATTCTAGGAAATGTTTCACTTCTTCATGATCTATGTCTTGTGATAGAGTTAAGTCCTTTAAGACTTATTCCTGATTCTTAATCATTACATTTCAAAAAATGTCTCAAGCTACTCAAAATGGTGTGCTAGGCAGTAACCACCTCTCACTTGAGAGTCAACTTCCCAACGGTGGTATGATAAATGTGAAGCTTTGTAATGCTCTATAGCTATGGGCCACTGTTGTAACTACTCAACTCAATCAACAAGTGGGTGCTCCCCAGACTTCAAGGGATAAGAGGAAGGGCAGTGAGGCTAAGAGAATTCGAGTTGGTGGTGCCTAATCTTCTACTAGCCTACCAGTTCCCATGTAGAAGAAGAAAAGGATCCATTTTATGACTTGTCAAGGTTGTGGTAAGAAACATCAAGGGAGGTGCCTGGCAGAAGTTAAGGGTTGTTTTAGGTGTGGTGGTGTTGGGTATAAGATAAGAGATTACTCGGTGACCTCAAAGAAAGGGAGAAGGAGGGTCCAAGGTAAAGGTGGCAATGGTGGGATGACTAGCCCTAGCTGCCCAAAGTGTGGGAGAAATCATAGTGGCACTATCAAGATCGAAGCCTAGAACCTAGATGTGACACGACGCTAGGGGAACCCAAAGGGACCCCAAGAAAACCTCTTAACATATCATTATTCATCCTTGGTCGCGGAAGCAATAAGATACAATAACAATTGAGTAAAATAGGGACAACGAATCTTAGGAGAAACTTCCTATCAACAAAATCCAAGAGAGAGTCAAGCTCATAACATTACATATGAGCTTGACTCTCTTGGTTTTCTTGGGGTCCCTTTGGGTTCCATAAAAGAGAGCCAACAAAATCCAAGAGAGAGCCAAGACAAGCAACCGGACTCACCCTCCTAGTCAACATTTACATAAAAGAAAGGTAGTTTTAGAACATAGCATGATATCATAAGCAACATAATGAGAATGAAGAACTCACCAACAAGCTTGAGTGGAATCGTACTAGCCCTGTGGAAGGGGATGGTCAAGCAGGGCTCCGATCCCTACATGGTGACTCATGTAGGCATAGAGTATATGTTAGTACATTTGAATGTACTAAGTATGTAAGATGCAATACAACAAGTGATAGGCACTATAATCAAAATGCATAACGTAAGCAATGAATAAGCATATGGCAATATGACATGTATGAATGATGCTTGATGTAAAAGCATGCTTATATAGAACATAATCTATGTAAGAAGAGACCACTTTAGTGCAATCCAAGGCCTACCACCTCCTTGGAGAGGTGCGTGAGGTACAAACCTCTTCTTGTGGTTGATAAGGCACAAACCCCCCAACGTGGTTGATGGAGTACAAACAGCTCAACATGGTTATCAAGGTATAAACCCCTCGACATGGTTGCATGGGCCTGCCATCTCCTGAGCAAGGATATGGAGGTATAAACCCCTCAACAAGGTTACCCGAGCCTATAACCTCCCGAGTGAGGCTTGGTCATTTTCAACACATAAAAGAGATAATATCATATACATACATTCTTTTCATCATACATGCATACATTCTTTCCATTTGCATAGAGTCATTCATCTGATAAGACATGCATTAGACCTTCAATTCCTCAAGAAATCATAGCCGGACATTTTATCAAACACTTGGCGGGTGTGTAGTGCTATTGTAAAACATGCAATTCAAGAGTTTATCATGCTAGAAACTCCAATGTAAAACCATCAATAGACACTTGGTAACACTCTCAAGCAATATACATCAAAAACCTTCATCAAATCTCATAATAGATCTTATATTCATAGCTTTAAACATGCTAAAATAGTCACAATTTCATGAAACCCTAACATATTGTGCAGTGAAATTCATAATACATATGACCCATGAGTAAATCAACTTTAAATCATGTAATTTCAGGCAAAAGAAAGCTTTGGTATCATGGATGAAAGGATCCCATGAAAGAAACCCACATACCTTGACTTTTGGAGAATCCTTGAAAAGGATTGGAGATGGAGACTTGAAGCTTGAGTGAGAACCTTGAAATCCGGATGAGCTTGAGACTTGAATTTAGGAGATGAAATATTGGCTAAGTGTTTGAGTGAGTATTTGGGAATGTCTTGAATGATATGAGCGTGAAATAATCTAAGTATAGACATTTTAATGCATGGGAGGGCTTGGGCCCAAGACCTAATAGCTTTGGACCGAGATAAGAATCACTAGCAACAAAATACATAGGACTACATCTCGTCCACGATGTGGACCTCTCACATAGGAAAAATTTAATATATCTCTACGATAATTCCGCACCGCGGCACTATCGCAGATTGAACCTGGATAAGGAAAATTACTAAAAATGAAATTGTTAATCGTTTTCTTTTAAATCAGGTTTAGACCCATCCCCAACACAATTTGACCTCCTGAACAAGAATACGAAGTCAAATTTTTGATATTGCAGATGGATTTTGAGATATATGGAAATTATGATTTTGGGCACTTTTTGGGGTCATTTCAATATCTCTCCATTGGGAACGTTCATCCCCGAATGTGCAAGA
>JAOTQR010000011.1:22830506-22846444 GCA_025774065.1 Solanum ossicruentum | reverse complement strand
AAAATTGGTGCTAATTTGAAAAGCCATATCATGTTTCATTTGCATAGTACTAGTATTGTAAGATGTGGGGTGTTACAGCCAGGACTGTACAAGAAATTAGAACTAAAATTTAGTGATCCCACTAGGCCAAATGTGGGCTTACAAAAAGAATGAAGTTGCCGGAACTCTAGCCTGTATGCTGACCAGTGTTATCAAGACGAAAAGCGCAAAAAAAAATCGAAGGTCTATTGGGGCTTTAAGTGCTAAGCATGGGTTTTAATGTCAAAAGGCTCAAAGGGAGAAAAAAATATGCTTAGTCTAAAACTAATAATTATAAACATGAATGACAAATATATGAACAAATAAATTGAAAAAAGATTAAGATAAAAGTGAAATATCAATTGTTTAGTGTCATCTCTTCCAAAGAGGCATATTGGCTAGGAAAAATATGCCTTAGAACCTTGATGATGACACTGAAGCGCACATAAAGCAAGGCGAAACGCTCAATGCGTTTTAGCCTCGCTTTAGGGCTTAAAAGATGTTTAAGCGTGTTTTTGACAACACTGATGCAGACAACCTTGCACCTGACCATTCGCTAAACCTAACACTATTTAAACAAACATGCCTAAGAATTGAAACACTTAGATATGTGTCATAGCCAAATCACTCATGGCGGGACAAGAATTATGCAAAAAGTATAATAAATACATAAAGGAAATAAGTCATATTGTCATTAGTTTATCAAATCATTTAATAGAAACATTTCCATTATCAGACACTGAATAAAATCATGTCAATTGACAAAACAATATATGAAAGCATTAATTATATATCAAGACATCTATAGGACCATTACGCGTGGCAACTACTTCTTTGTTAAATTCACATTCTTAATGTTCATGTCTCAATGTATGCATCGGGATTCCATCCACGATGTTTGGCATGCTCATCCATGCCAGATAGGCTATATTTATGCATTAAGGATCCTTGAAGACTGATCAACCACCTTGTCCAAATAGGCAAAATGTATTTCACATTTTCTTTTTAAGATCATGGCCATTTGTCAAATTTCATTTTATATGTATCAAGGATCTAAGACGTCCAATCTGCAATTTGCAGTCCCGACTGGATAGGCAACACTCAACAATTTCACAAGTATCATTTAGTTTTATGACTCATGACCTTTTCCCGAATTCAATCTTTTTAAGTCAAGAACTGACAAGTGTTGCATTTGAAATGATTTCAAGAGTCTTATGTCATAAGTAAGTTTATGTAATGTGTATACATTGTAATCAAGTTCCTTTACTCCTTGTCAAGGAAATATTATAATCAAATTCCATTACTCATAACTTGTCTCGCACGTGCATGGAGTCTCGTTTAAATCATTGCTTTTAAGACATGAAATGACTGGAAACACAGGAAGCTCAACATACCTCTAATAGCTCCAAAAAATTTCCTAGCATTACCTCTATTCAAACGTTGCCACATTAGATATCTCAAACATGTTCAACAGTATATATTGGTACCCATTTAGGGCTCACAAGTTGGATACAAATCCCCTAAGAACTTCAAATTATCTAATATGCTCTCTTATTAACCTATCAAATTTTATTTTCATAAAATAATACTCTTTTGAGGTCATTATTAACAACTACATTCAATATCCAATATCATCACGGCACTATTCATCTTCTTCTTTAATTTAGCCCTAACTTGAACATTACCCATTTCAAGACTTCGCATAGAACTTCAATAAAATGGTAATTTTACTTCACAATACATTCAAAATACTCTATCCGTAATTATATTGAAAAACGAGGTGAAGATTTTACTCTTTTAAATCAAACCCTAACTTTAGTTTTTATAGATGTTCTTGAAGTTCTTATTAGAATCTAAGTAATCCAAAATGTTAATGTAGGCATTAACTAACTTCGATAAACACAAAGAATTAGACAGAACTTAGCTTTGATTGCTTAAGATGAGATTAGCATTAAATTCTAGCATTTGTTCCACACCTAGCAATCTCTTCGGCTTTGCAAACTGGAAAATGTGGATCGATATGGGAGCCTAAAAGGTCTAATCCGTGAGCCCCTCTATATGAGAATATGTCGGTCTTTTTAATATCCTATTCTTGGCCCAAACTAAAATTTTGTAAGCCAAAGTCTCATCCTCTCCTATTTATTCCGCTTTGCTTTAATTCTCTTGGCATGCCCCCCCGCATCCTATAAATTTCCAATTCTTTGGCCTTTTGTGTTTCCTTTTCCATTTTCATCTCAAGTAATATTCGTACTCCATACATTACTTCTGACCAATTATATAAGTATTAACATGTCCGTTATAATATTTTTCTCAAGCGTTGTTGCGCAAACAATAATTCAAATATTTATTAGCGTGTGTTAAGGTATTAAAACTTAGTTGAATTTTTAGGAGCTCTACAGTCAAGTAAAGGTTTCTGCAGTGAAATGTTGAACTAGAAGGGAGTTATTTTGAGTTATGACAATCTGTGTGGGAGGTCAGTGGAGTTTACCCACATTATTTTGGTTTCAGTGGAGATCCTCAGGTGCTTTTTTTTACTGGTTGATATGTACTGATGGTAAGAGTGGTTTCTTGAAGTATGACTTGGGTGGTTTCTTTGCTATGAGAAGTCATAGGCTCTTGGATAGACTGATTTTTTCTTTTCAACAATTTTTCTGGCTAAGATACTTGTTTTGGGTTGACCCTTTGGTTTGCTTGCAGTTAGTACCGCCCTTGAGAATGTTTTGAAGATTGTGGGTGCTGGTTCATGTTTTATTTGCGAATTGTGTTCATGTAAGGATGGATGACACCTATTGAATACATTCGCTCTATGCAGGTTATGGACATGCTAGGCCCCAGCTTATGGGATGTATGGAATTCCTCTGGGCAGGCGTAAGTATCTAATGCTTAGTTGCTCAGCAAGTTTTTTTTTCCTCCATTATCATGCATGTCATTAACTTTTCTTTGTATAGTGAATATTCAGATGTAAAGTTGGACTTCAAGTAATAGAACATAAGAGCTTCAATATGCTTTTCTATCATTGCAGGATGTCTGCGGAAATGGTAGCATGCATTGCAGTTGAGGCTCTGACAATTTTAAGCATAATGCATTCACAAGGGTATGAAATGCTCTCTCCTTGTTACTACTACTATTATTCTGTCCTATCTAGTTGTCCAGACGTTGGTTTGTTAGTTTTTGTTATTGCTTTTGATCTTTACTGTGGGATGCAAGTATCTTTTCTATTGATTATTGTTCTTGACTGCAGTTATGTGCATGGAGATATAAAGCCAGAGAACTTTTTGCTTGGTCAGCCATCAACACCGCTGGAGAAGAAGTTGTTCCTTGTCGATTTGGGACTAGGTAAGAGCATTTACTTTATGGTAATATCATAGCTATTATAGATTCGGTATTCTGTTAATGTTTTCCAAACAACCAAATTACAGCAACAAAG
Organism: Solanum ossicruentum; assembly: GCA_025774065.1. Taxonomy (NCBI): domain Eukaryota; kingdom Viridiplantae; phylum Streptophyta; class Magnoliopsida; order Solanales; family Solanaceae; genus Solanum; species Solanum ossicruentum. The sequence continues at coordinate 22,842,999 of JAOTQR010000011.1, read as the reverse complement.
TGGAGAGAGAATGTGAAAGGTCCGCATGTGGTATATGATCAGCGACCTGACATGTTTAGGTCAGTTATACTTAGTGTTATCCTTACCATAATTTTGAGCACTTCCATTTTTCTGCTTATCATTCTTTTGTGAATGAACTTCTAGAGGGACTGTTCGGTATGCAAGTGCTCATGCGCACTTGGGAAGGACTGCCAGTAGAAGAGATGATCTGGAATCACTTGCGTATACACTCATTTTTCTTCACAGAGGCAGGTTGCCATGGCAAGGATTTCAGGTATCTGTTCTAGTTCTTCTCGAGTTTTATGAAATGCAGAGCAGGCAAGTTGTTCCTGTCAACTTTCATCTCATCTTATTGACACAAGTTTTTGTTCTGACCATCTTAGGGAGAGAACAAATCGTTTTTGGTCTGCAAAAAGAAGATGGCAACATCTCCAGAAATGCTTTGCTGTTTCTGTCCATCACCTCTGAGAGAATTTCTCGAAATAGTAATAAACATGAAATTTGATGAAGAACCTAATTATTCAAAATTAATCTCTTTATTTGGGAGCTTGCTTGGACCTGATCCTGCTATAAGGCCAATTAACACTGATGGTGCCCAAAAGGTGGTATTTTACATGTCTCACCAACTTTGCTTATTTACTTGGACTTCCGTATTTTGGCTATATATAATCTCATCATGCTGTTATTGTAGATTCTTCAAATTAACCAAAAGCGGGGGAGATTAAATTTAGAGGAGGATGAAGAGCAACCTAGAAAAAAGGTTCGCATGGGAGTTCCTGCTATGCAGTGGATTTCGATTTACAATGCCAGAAAGCCCATGAAACAGAGGTGGAAATTTAGTTTCATATTATGTCTTCTCTTTCTAAAGCAAATGAATTGTGATCTACATGCTGAAATTACATTATTCGGTGGATTTTATCCTACCCTCCTTGCACCATGAAGACTGACTATGAATACAATTGGATTTAAGTACAGCTAGATGTTGTTTTCTTTCTTCAAATTATCTCTTCCTCTAGCCAAATAGTCCACATGGTGCACAATGCCAATCTTTTTCAGCTTGTTAGTAGCTTTTACTTTTTAACTTTGTAATTCCTTTCCTGGTAACATCTTCAATTGTATATCTTTATTTTCTTTGATTTCCTCTTTTCCGCAAATTGGAAGGCTACCTCATGGCTGGTGTGGTATAATGACGGTTATTGATTTTGCTATTGCAAATTTCATTTAAACTGATGATGCTGTAATTAGGGATACATATTCTATTCTGAATTAAAATATGGCTTGGGGCATTGCTCTTTGGTGATGCATATTGTTTCAACAAGTCATTTGAATTTTGTTTGTTATTTGAAAGAATTAAATGAAACATGGTAATTAACTATGATGTTGCACTTTATATTGGAGTGAGGTGGATACAATGAGGGCTCATGTCTGTGGTTTTATGTGATAAGAATGTGCTGTAAAGGCTTTAATGAAAGTTTTATAGAGTGGCGGTTAGAACTACATTGTTGTATAGAGTAGAGTGCTTATCAATAACGCTCATGTTCAAAAGATGAAGGTAGCGAATTGATGCTCAAATGGATGTGTGGCATACTAGGAGAGATGGGATTAGGAACCAAGTTATACATGACAAGGTGAGAGTGGTTTCCATGGCAGACATGATGAGGTAAGCAAGACAAAGTTAGTTCAGACATTGCGAGGAGAAGGTGCATGGAGGTATTAGAGGCTGGCTATAGTAGGTTTGAGAGGTAGAAGTAGGCCGAATAAGAATTGGGATAGGTGGTTAGAGTATGCCACTACACGTATTTAAGAGGCTAGATATGGTGACTGGAGAATAATGTAGCTACCTAAAAGGCATTATTACTTTGTGAATTCACATGAGCATCTGTGTTCAAAATGAGTGCATAACTTTGTCCTTTATCTTGTGACTGGTAATCAGGAGTTGTCCCAGGATGTATAGAGGATTGGGTGTTTTTATAGAGAACCATATTCTTTTGTAGGTTCTTTAATGTATACTTTTTGTATATGGCCATTTTTGGCCTTTTGATTTATGTAATGAAATTGTTTACCTGATCAAAACAAAATGGGTAGACATTTTCAAGGATGACATCTTGTGGTTATGATTTCTCCGCTGCTGTTATTTTCAATAATAACTTTTCCCCGTTATTTTTAGCATGACTTCTCTACCACTATATTTCCTTTCTAATACTTGTGTTCTATGTGCATTACTTGAGCTGAGGGCCTATTAGAAACAACCTCTTTACCTCTAAGGTAGTGGTAAGGTTTGCGTACATTCTACCTTTCCTAGATCCTATTTTGTGGGATTACACTGGGTTTGTTGTTGTATGTGGTGGTAATTAAAAATAATGTACATTCTGAGTTAGTGAACTCAAGCGCCACTACATAATGCAATGTATCTTGTTTTAGGTACCATTATAATGTAACAGATACAAAGCTGGCAGAGCATGTGGAGAAAGGAATTGGTGATGGATTATATATAAGTTGTGTGGCATCTTGTTCCGGCTTGTGGGCTATTATCATGGATGCTGGAACCAATTTCACAAGCCAAGTTTATGAGCTATCACCATTATTCTTGCACAAGGTAAATGTGAATTCCGATTTGTTCCACTATACTAATGGATCCTACCAAATACTTCCACACAACCATAACCTGTGTGTATAGTTTCCGAGTACATGTATGATGTAACATAGTTCTTAATACACTTCACTACTGCTTCAACCTGATGTTTAATCTATGTTCGTTCTTGTAACGCTATTTACAGGAGTGGATTATGGAACAGTGGGAGAAGAACTATTATATTAGTTCTCTTGCTGGTGCCACCAATGGAAGTTCTCTTGTTGTAATGTCAAAAGGTGTGTTCTCTAATTTCATACTTGAGCATGTACATGTACACACAATGAGTAAACATTGTGACCTGAATGGTTTGAAGGTCTTCTTTCCCGTCTCAGTAGCAAAATGATAATCCTGTTGTTGAAGGCTATACCTTTATGCCTTTCGGCTCCAGGTAATGGACTTCCTTAGAAAAGAATGTTAAAATCATTATTTTGTATTTGCAGGCACGCAGTTCAGTCAGCAGTCTTATAAAGTAAGTGAGTCATTCCCATTCAAATGGATAAGCAAGAAGTGGAAAGAAGGGTTCAATGTAACCTCCATGGCAACTGCTGGAAGTAGGTGGGCGGTTGTTATGTCTCGCAATTCAGGCGTCAGTGGCCAGGTTGTTCCTCTTTCTTTGACTGAATGTTGTGATCATCTCCACTTGATCTTAATTTTCACAAGTATCTTCATTGTAACAATATAAGCCTAGGCTGAGAGTAGACTGTCCATATCTTGATTTTTTTCGTTTCTTTTTTCCGACAGTTATTGAAAGATTGTTGAATTATAAGAGATCTATTAGGGAATTTTGCTAGAGAAAAATAGTAATAATGTCAGGAAACTAATACTTGGTACAAGGAAGTAAAGGAGTAATTGTTACTCAATGGTCGAGCAAGAACACAAATGAGTGATGGGGCCTGCAGGGCTTTAAGCATAAAGCGAGTCATAAAGGGTTTCTTCGAAGTGAAGTGCCTAAGATATCCATATACTAAAGTTGAAGAACATGTCGGTGCTTATTACTTCAAGCTGGAATTACAATTACTACTAATTTTTTGATAAATGGTGTAAATTTCTAGCTTTGATATCCTGTATATCGTATAGGCATATGTAGCAACTCAAATTAAGTATCACTAGAAGTAATCTTGAAAAGGGGCTAGAGAAAGATAATTTTAATTGCAAAATTGATTATCAATTTTCTATTAATAAACCTTAAGAAATAATTAGTACTTTTCATTATTTAATTTCGTACTTATCGCCTTCAGTAAGTCTGCTTATTGAGTTGATGAGAGAAACAAAAGAGAAGTCCTTATTAACAAAACTACCTCTTTGTTATTTGAAAGAGCCGCCCTTATTGACAAAACTTACCTTCGTGTTATTTTACTCTTTTAGTAGGTGCTTAACTTTTTGTCCCCTCCAATGTTTTATGATTCACTCTCTTACTAGCTTATGATAAAGTTGCTGCTGTTTTTTCCTGCATAGGTAGTGGAGCTTGATTTTCTTTATCCAAGTGAAGGCATTCATAAACGATGGGCCAATGGTTATCGTATTACAGCAATAGCTGCTACGTTAGATCAAGCTGCTCTTATCCTGAGTGTGCCTCGACGAAGGCCTGGTGATGAGACTCAAGAGACATTGAGGACAACTCAGTTTCCATGTACACATGTTAAGGTAATATCTGTAAATTCATGATCTTGTAATATATATTCACAAAGCCAATTGTTTCATGGTTGCATATGAACAATATTTTCAGTCTCCATGTAGGAAAAACTTCAGTTTAAAGGGTGATCACATGTGACCAATGTAAAAAAAATGTTGGTTATTAGATGAGAGTGAGTAATTTTCTTTCTAATGCGCCTTTCTTTCCCCTTTTCTTTGTGCAGGAAAAGTGGGCGAAAAATCTTTATCTTTCTTGTCTGTGCTATGGACGAACTGTATCTTGAGACGATGTGAAATCTGACAATGGACATTTTTCCTTCATCACCCCTTCGTTAATAGTTATCTTCTGTTTTCCAGTCCCGTCATTGTCAATTGTAAAAAGTGGACGATAGGTTAAATGTTTCAATTGTTATGCATAGGAAATTTCGATTATGGTGGCTTGTTTCTAGTGTATATACAGTTTTAAGTGCAGAAAATTACAAATCAATGAATCTGTTATATCCCATTCTGCCAAGTGCTAGTCATTTCATTCCAATATGTAATTCCTAAACGACCACAGTTTTTCTCCATTATTATTAGATGTATGGAGCTTTCTGTTCCAAATTTATTTAAGCTGGATACACAATGTAGACTACAGTTCAAGAATAATATTGCACAGGAGAAACTGGAAAAGGAAATATTCCTCGAAGTGATGGAAGATCTAACAGCTAGAAAAGGATATTCAACATCTTCAATAATCCACAATGTTGTATAGTCTGAAGGTTGGAGAAATGCCTGAGAGAGAAAAGGGGAGCCAGTGTGTAAAGCATCCTGTGTTTATACCTTAATGGGGGTGTAACTTAGGAAGTCTATCATGATGCAAGCGTCATGGCTCCAACCTGTAGACTATACTGTTGTTCAAAGGCTCCCATTCTTGGAGAAATGTTCGAGACAACTATACATGTAAATTCCACAAGCATGACCAAGAGTATTTGTTCAGGTTAAGTGGAGCAGTTGAGTTCCCAATCAAAGTAATTCATATTCTATGCATTTAAGTTCCTCTGGTATGTTGAAAACAGATTCAAGGTTCACTGGTGGGAATCCTGCTGGGGACAGAGTGCTCTGGTTTGTGTTCACATTCATAATCAATATGAACAAATGCTCGTTCGACTTCAGGAAGCTTCTCGAGCTTTATTTGTAAACCCTCTCCGATAACATGTGCTTCTTTCAATGGCAAATCTTCTGGGAGTTCAATATCCACCTACGTTGAAAGAGACAAACAAGGTCACGTCGCAAAGTCAGTCGAGTTGTTTCTTCATAGTTCAGTTCGTTCATACTACGCATGTTAGGAAAATGATCTCATGCTACTGTAGACTTACCTCAACAAAGTACAAAGCACCAAAGGTGTATGCTCGAACTGTATCAACACGCTTCACTTGAGGGTGTCTCATAACAAGATATGTTAACTTCTGCAAAACTTCAGGAGGGGCTGACTGTCCCACTAGTGACACTGCATCAAGAATATCATTCAGGTTTTATTTGACGGACTCATATAAGACGACACTGATAAGATATCAGAGTTCTGCACTCAAGAACTACGGGGTCTCATGTTTAAATCCTAGCAAAAGCGAAAAAAGACTAGGTGAGCTCTTTCCACCTGCCTAAGTAATGGTGGACACTTGTGCAGGTGGGAGGTAGCAAAACCTGGAATAGTCGAGGTGCATTACAAAGAGCAACTATCAAAGCACTACAAATTTCATCCGGGGACATGCTAGTATGTACCTGCATTCTCTATCACAGCTCCTGACCAATTTGTGATTGTGTAAATAGCAAGGATAAGAGCACCAACAGGATCAATCCACCAGTAGTATTTATCGCCAAGTACAGCTGATATCAATCCCACTACATTTGTAACCACGTCGAAATAGTGATCCTGAAAAAAATGTCAACAATTTAGGCAAATCGATCATCAAGAGAAGACATGGAAGTCCCAAGGAAAAAAGTAAAACAGACACCTTTGCATATGCACGAACAATGTCGTTTCCTGAGCTTCTGCAGTAAAGCCACAGCGCAAGTTTTACCACTGTGGCAGTTAACATGATTGAATATAACCATGCAAGCTGATTCAAAGTCATTCTTTCAGGAGGTTTATTTTCAACTAGCTGTTCCGCGGCCTGGATCAGCACCTGAAATCCTACAAAGGAATGAACAAGATTGTGAAAATTGAGGAATTTCATATACAACTCGTGCTAATTCCCCTGTTCTTTCTAGTCTCCTTCGGTATAAAGAGCATCCTTTCCCCTAGGATCTGGAGGTTAGTGAGTTACAGGAGATACATACCAAGTGTAGCCATAATAGCAGCAAACACAATGATCCCAACGGGCTGCACTCTCAATTTTCCGATCGGATATTTATAGACATTAATATTTTTCATCGACAGATGAGTGAACCATAGTATGCCACCAGCCATAAGGTCAAGCAACGAATCCAATGTAGATGCAGCGACAGCTAAGGATCCACTCTTCACTGTGGCATAGATCTGCAAGTCACTATATGTGTCACTACTGTGATTTTACAGAACAGCATAAAACAGAACTCGCACTTTTATTGCATAAAAATGTCGCAGGACAAAGAATCACGACAGCTAGATAGTTTCTCATGCTAATCAGGAGGTCGATAAAATTAATTTGTGGTCACACCTTAAGAGCCAGAAGCACAATATTTGCACAGTTGGAGATTGTCATTGCTCTCTCATGTTGAGTGAGTTCTTCAAGATCCTCTTCATCAATTCCATCAGACGCGACTGCAATATCAACTTCCTCGAATGATTTCAACGTCTCAAACTGTCTTTCATAGTATTCCTTTTCTCCTATAATCACGAAAATTTGTCAAAAGAGGAATGAGGGTGTTAAAGGTAGGACCTTTTGACACAGAGACATTCTGCTGGTAGATATACCTTAGGCTGGGTTGGTTTGCCATATAAGAAAAGATAATCACGACATAAGAAATACGACTTTGATTTCTCATTAACACATAACTAATACCTCCACAACTTATACGAGAATCTATCAATTACTTGATTTCTCTATGAGACAAACATTCTGCTGGTTCATATACTTAAAAGGAAAAAACTATCGCGACATAGAAACACACGATGCTAAATACATGGAGTAGGATCATGCATATTAACGACAGCAAGATAAAGCTAATTACCGCGTAACAATCGTTATAGGTGTGAGACCATACAATAATTACCTTTTGTTAACTCTGAGGATTTTGAGATATTATTAATGATGGATGAAGCTTCAGAGTCAATAACACAAGACTTGATCACCTTATCTGGAAGCCTTGACAAGAAATCATGCCTGAGTGACCTAAATGAGTCGCGCCGGCTGCTACCGGTAAGCTTCCGCCCCTCCAACAGTGGCATTTTATTACCCTCTAATTCTCCCTCCATTATCACAACACTTCTCTATTGAATATTTGTTATATATAACTTCAGATATGATCTAATATATATTTGAAAAACAGTATTATATGTCTATATAGCTAATGATTTCCAATATAGCTGAGAAAATTATTAGCAAAGAAAATACTACGTCTTGACTCCCCAAGTATAAAATAGGACGGAGCGAGCATATAATTGTTACTTTAATTTTTTTCTTTTTAAAATTGTCTTGGTGCTTGATTTTCATATATACTTCCTGTTTTTAGTTTTCTTGATAATTTGATAATTTCTAAGATTTCAAAAATTATTCTGTTTACAAAAGTGTTGAATATATAAGCATAAGATTTTATATTGGTAAGAACGGAATATTGTTGTAAATTAAACAAGCTCTTATAATAGCGTAGGTACATTCATTGACTAAATATAAATAATTTTTTTATTAGGAAAGAAGTTTATATGCTAATTATATACATTTGTTTTGCCTACTGGTGAATTTGACCAATTATAGCAAGGTAGTTATTGTTTTTATTAGGTTATTATTTAATGATTATAATTAAAAATTATGTATAATTACCAAAAAGACAAGTTAAAGAATTTCCTTATGACAATGACAATAATAAATAAATACATAAATAAAAACTGAGGCATGGAATAAGCCAACAATTATACACATTAACATATTCTTCTCTTTGATGTAGACTTCCTCATATCATAGCAAAGTTGACTTGGACTTAATTATTACGACAATAACAATATCACATGTGTAATTTCATAAGAAAAATTTAAATAAGTATATGATGTACGTAAATTTTATCCCTTTTTTAAAAATAAAAATACGATTTTCAATAGACTTTTGATTCAAACTTGGACTTATTTGTTTCATTTGAAACTATTCATTAGACTAAGTGATTGGTTCACCAGCCAGAATAATGCCTTAAAAGAAAATTAATTGTTGATTAAGAAATAAAAGATTATAATATAGTTAACAGTGTTCTAGTTTCTTTTTCTAAAAATGGTCCATGACCATAGATATTCTCTGCCTCTTCTATACTTGTGTGAACATTTTCTATTGTTTTTCTTCTTTGTAAATTCTCCCATTTGATGTCTAATTTGAACGGTCTCTAAATGCTAAAAGATATTGTACGGATCAAAGTTAGGCTATTGGAATTTTTCCTTAGGTTATTTCAGACGATTCTATGAAGGTTTAAAAGAAAAATTGACCGAAAGTCGTACCACCAAAAAATTCATAGACTAACACACGTGAAAAACAAAGAAAATCGCCTATTTCTTATTGAGTGGCCCCTAAATGCTTAAAAATATCGTGCGGATCAAATCGAGGTTATTATAATTCTTTCCCTCAGGTCATTACAAATGATTCTATAAAAGTTCCACGAAAAAATTGACTAAAAGCCATATCACTAAAAAATTCATGAGCTGTCATCCATGATAAATGGAGAACATTGCTAATTCCTATCGAGTGGCCCCCAACGGCGTTGGCGGAGGCATGGTAGGATTTTATGGGCCAGGGAAGTCGAAACAAGTGATTTCGATAGTTTTCTGTGGGTGTTAGCTTACAGATTCTGGCTCTGCATGGGAATTTGGCGTAACATTCCGAAAAAATCATACGAATGGTCCACAAAGAGCCAGGGAAGAGGCCCATGTGGCCCGACGGCGTTGGCGGAGGCCTGATAGGATTTTATGGGCCAAGTAAGCTGAAACAGGCGATTTCGGCAGTTTTCTTTGGGTGTTAGCCCACGGATTCTGGCGCTGCATGAGCTCTGACACAACATTCTCGAAAAATCATACGAGTTGGTCCACAATGAGCCCGGCAAGAGGCCCAGGTGGCCCAGCGGAATTGGCAGAGACCCTGGTAGGATTTTATAGGCCAAGGAAGTCGAAACAAACGATTTTGGTAGTTTTTTTGTAGGTGTTAACCCACGAATTCTGGCGTTGCATGGGGCTCCGGTGCAACATTCTCGAAAAATCATACGAGTGGATCCGCAACGAGCCCAGGTGGCCCGGCCGGTAGGATTGTACGGGCCAAGGAATAGGAAATAGGTTATTTTGGTAGTTTTCTGTGGGTATGAGCCCACAGATTCTGGTGCTACATGGGGCTCCGATACAACATTGTCGAAAATCATACAAGTGGGTCCACAACGAGCCAAGCAAGAGGCTCAGGTGGCCCAATGGCGTTGGCGGAGGCCTGGTAGGATTGTGGGCCAAGGAAGTCGAAATTGGCGATTTCGGCAGTTTTCTGTGGGTATTACCCCACGGATTCTGGCACTGCATGGGGCTTTGGCGCAACATTCCCGAGAAATTATACGAGTGGGTTCATAATGAGCCTAACAAGAGGCCCAGGTGGCCCGACAGTGTTGGCAGAGGCCTGGTAGGATTTTATGGGCCAATCAAGTCGAAACAAGTGATTTCGGCAGTTTTCTGTGGGTGTTAGCCCATGGATTCTGGCTCTGCATGGGGCTTTGGCGCAGCATTGTCAAAAAATCATATGAATGGGTCCGCAACGAGCTCGGCAAGAGGCTCAAGTGGCCCGGCGGCATTGGTGGAGGTCTGGTAGGATTTTATGGGCCTATGAACAGGAAACAGACGATTTCGACAGTTTTCTTGTTAACCCACAGATTCTGGCGCTGCATGGGGCTTCAGCGCAACATTCCCGATAAATCATATGAGTGGGTCTGCAACGAGCCCGGCAAGAGGCTCAGGTGGCCCGATGGTGTTGGCGGAGGCCTGGTAAGATTTTATGGGCCAAGGAAGCCGAAACAACGATTTTGACAGTTTTATGTGGGTGTTAACCCATGGATTCTGGCTCTGTGTGGGGCTTTGGCGCAGCATTCTCGAAAAATCATATGAGTGGATCCACAACGAGCTCGGTAAGAGGCCCAGGTGGCCCGGTGGTATTGGCGGAGGCTTGATAGGATTTTATGGGCCTAGGAATAGGAAACATGCTATTTCGACAGTTTTCTGTAGGTGTCAGCCAACATATTGTGGCGCTGCATGGGGCTTCGGTGCAACATTCCCAAAAAATCGTACGAATGGGTCCACAATGAACCCGATAATAGGCTCATATGGCCCAGCTGCATTGGTGGAGGCCTAGTAAGACTTTATGGGCCATGGAAGCTGAAACAAGTGATTTTGGCAGTTTTATGTGGGTGTTAGCCCATGGATTCTGGCGCTACATGGGGCTTCGGCGCAACATTCTCGAAAAATCATACTAGTGGGTCCGCAATGAACCCGACAAGAGGCCCAGGTGGTTCAGCGGCGTTGGCGGAGGCTTGGTAGGATTTTATTGGCCAAGGAAGCCGAAACAGGCGATTTCGACAGTTTTCTATGGGTGTTAGCCCAGGTATTCTGGCGCTGCATGGGGTTCCGGCACAACATTCCCAAAAAATTAGACGAGTGGGTCCACAACAAGCCCGACAAGAGGTCCAGGTGGCCCGGCAGCGTTGGAATAGGCCTAGTAGGATTTTATAGGCCAAGGAACAGGAAAAAGGCGATTTTGGTAGTTTTTTGTGGGTGTTAGCCCACGGATTCTGGCGTTGCATGGGTACAATGCAACATTCCCGAAAAATCATACGAGTGGGTCTACAACGAGCCTGGCAAGATGTCCAGGTGGCCCAATGGCGTAGGCGGAGGCCTGGTAGGATTTTATGGGCCAAGAAAGCCGAAACAGGCGATTTCGACAGTTTTCTATGGGTGTTAACCCACTGATTCTGGAGTTGCATTGGGCTCTTGGGAAATATTCCTGAAAATTCATACGAGAATGAACCCGACAAGAGGCCCGATGGCATTGGGAAAGGCCTGATAGGATTTTATGGGTCAAGGAATAGGAAATAAGTGATTTTGGCAGTGTTCTATGGGTGTTAGCCCATGGATTCTGGCGCTACATAGGACTCTGCGCAACGTTCCCAAAAAATCATACGAATGGGTCTGCAATCGGCCCGACAAGAGGCCCAGGTGGCCCGACAGCGTTGACAGAGGTCTAGTAGGATTTTATGGGCCAAGGAAGCATAAACAGGCGATTTTGGTAGTTTTCTGTGAGTGTTAGTCCAGGGATTCTGGCGCTGCATGGAGTTCCGACGCAACATTCTTGGAAAATCATACAAGTAAGTTCGTAAGTAGCTGGCAAGAGGCCCAGGTGGCCTCGTGGCGTTGACGGAGGCCTGGTAGGATTTTATGGGCCAAGGAACAAAAAATAGGTGATTTCAGCAGTTTTCCCTAGGTGTTAGCTCACAAATTCTGGCGCTGCATGGGGCTCCGGCGCATCATTCCTAAAGAATCTTACCAGTGGGTCCACAACAAGCCCGACAAGATGTTCAGGTGGCCCGGCGATATTGGCGGAGGCTTGGTAGGATTTTATAGGTCAGGGAAGCCAAAATAGGCAATTTCTGTAGTTTTCTGTGGGAGTTGGCCCACAGATTCTGGCGCTGCATAGGGCTCCGGCACAATATTCCTAAAAAATTATACGAGTGCATTCGTAGCGAGCCTAGAAAGAGTCTCAAGTGGCCTGACGGCGTTGGCGGAGGCCTGTTAAGATTTTATGGGCCAAGTAAGCCGAAATAAGCGATTTCGATAATTTTTCGTGGGTGTTAGCCCACAGATTCTAGTTTCTCGAAAAACTATGCGGGTGGGTCGGCGACTCGCCCGGCAAGCGGCCCAGGTGGTCGGCGGGCGTTGTCTTGGCCCAGGTAGGATTTTATAGCCCAAGGAAGCCGAAACAGGCGATTTCGGCCATTTTTCGTGGGTGTTAGCCCACGGATTTTGGCGCTGCCTGGGGTTCCGGGCAAAGA